>JAMQGT020004217.1:0-14390 GCA_024447675.2 Pterophyllum scalare | reverse complement strand
ATTGTGTTTAGTTTTACTTTCTGTCTTTCCCTCCCAACCATTTCCCATTGTCTCCTTACTCAGGAAGAACTAAACAAGAAGACATTGCTGACAGAGACTCCAGCTGTGCATGAGGAACACTGGGGAGACTGAGTAAACTGAAAGAAGGAACATAATAAACTCAATAATAACTAACAAGAAGAAGTAATGACCAAACATGAAATACTGGGTCAGTTCTGCATGCATGACTAACAAAATAACTCAAGAAGAACTAAACAAGGAGACATCATTAACAGAGAATAAGTTGTACATGAGGAACACTGGGGAGACATGATAAACTGAAAGAAGGAACATAATAAACTCAATAATAACTAACAAAAACACAAAGAACTATTAACAGAAACTAGGAACATAAACCACTTCTTAACCCCCCCCCCCCAACAAAAAGAAAGAAAGAAAGAAATGACCAAACATGAAATACTGGGTCAGTGACTCAGGGACTATGAGATCTAGATTGTTATCTAGGTATATTTCTATGAAATACTATTCTCATCTGACCTCTTATCTTTGTTCCAGGTGCAGTAATCTATGGATCTATCAGCATACCTTCATGAAAGGAACTTGTCCACACATTATCAAACATAAATCCATTATTGTTTAATGGTGCCAGAGGTCTCTGTCAGACCTTTTTAGCATGTCTCAACTGTAATATTTTATTTGAGGTTCTCATCTTACTGCAAATGTGGTTTCCAAAAAGAGGCTGGCGCCTACGGTTATTGCAGTTCATTGTTGTACTGGGATCACTATGGATGCTTTCCCTATTGAGCCAGGTGAAAAGAAGCAGAGGTCCTGTCTATATCTTCAGGTACCAATGGCTGGAGTATGCTGATGATGACAGCAGCCCAGAGGAAGTTTGCAACTGTTCAGCAATCCTGCAGGGAGAGCAGGAGGAATTGCTGCAAGCCAAATTACTGACTGTCACCAAAGACTTCCTGAAGAGTATTCAGATCCCTGATGAGTATTATATCAACGCAACCAAAGACTGCAGGTTTGTGGATTTAAATGACAGGGTTCAGTAATTGTTTAACTCTTAATCATTATTTAAATGTACAGACTTTAAAAGCATCATTGCTTCTTCAAAACTGTGAATTTACAGGAAATTCCAAGTAAGCAGGAAATACATAACATTCCCATTAAGCAAGGAAGAAGAGGCCTTTCCTCTGGCTTACTCTATGGTTGTACATCACAAGGTATGTAAGATCTAAAATCTGAATATACTTAAAAGTGTTGCAGTAGGTCTAAACAATGCTTAAACTGCTAACGAATAAAATGTGCACTGCTTAACAAATTTATTAGATCACCTGTCATTAAAACAAGAAAACAAATATTTTAGAAATGTCACCAGCTGCTGGCATTTCCAGTGTTCGAGGCAAACACAACAGATTTTAATCATGACGTTTAGTTTTCTTGCTACAAGACACTTCCTAGTTTGCAAAAACAGCTCTTATTTTTACTGTGTGCCTCTGTAGGGATCATTTTAAAATGTACAAATAGCACTGTCATGATGTCATAACAGTAGTCTTGGTGTTTTAAAATTTCCTATCAAAGAATTAGTGTCATAGGTATGGTGGATATCCCATATTGCTGCTTTAGTTTTGATCATTTGCTAAAGCGCTTCTTTAAACAGTTCCAGCAAAAACATTTCACAAAGACAACTGAATTCTTTTTATCCATAGGTTCAGAACTTTGAGCGACTACTACGAGCTATCTACGCACCTCAAAATATTTATTGTGTCCATGTGGACAAAAAATCACCGGCCTCAGTCTTTTCTGCCATCAAGGGCATTGCTTCCTGTTTCCCAAATGTGTTCATGGTCAGTGAGGCTGTGAGCGTGGTCTATGCTGGCTGGACACGTGTCCAGGCTGACCTTAACTGTATGGCTGATCTCTATAATGCCAGTACAACATGGAAATACTTCATCAACCTCTGTGGCCAAGATTTCCCTCTAAAAACCAACTTGGAAATTGTGCAGGCTTTGCGTTCACTGAAAGGGGGGAACAGTATGGAAACAGAGGAAATGCCTCCTGAAAAGAAGTGGAGGGTGACTACTGTTTTCCAAACAGTTGATGGAAGAATCCAGGTACTTAATTTGGATATATTTGCATTATGTACTTATTGATCAATTAACTTTGCCAGTGTAAAAACTTTCTATTCAGACTGACTCACCATCATATTAAATAATTAATCATTTGTTCTAGTCAACAGGAAAAACAAAGGATCCACCTCCCTTCAATTTGCCCATTCTATCTGGAGGTGCCTACATCGTGGTGAACCGAGGTTACGTTCGCAGTGTGCTGGAAGACGAGCAAGTACTGGCGTTCATTGAGTGGGCCAATGACACCTACAGTCCTGATGAGTTTCTGTGGGCAACAATACAAAGAATGCCCGGTGTTCCTGGCTCAACATGGCCCAACCATAAATTTGACATGACAGATATCAATGCAATTGCACGTATGGTGAAGTGGCAGGGGCATGAGGGATCACAGGGTTCACTGCAAGCAGTATACCCAGAGTGTAAAGGCCACCGAGTCAGATCAGTATGTGTGTATGGCGCTGGAGACCTGCAATGGTTGATTGAGCAGCATCACCTCTTTGCCAATAAGTTTGATGCAGACAGAGATCCAATTGCTATCTACTGCTTAGAGAAATATCTAAGACAAAAAGCACTGAATCAATTATATTTGGTGTAGATTTAATTATTTATTACTAAAGATAATTTTAAAAAACTATAATCACATTCTTGGATAGCATCACGTGGACATAGCTGTGTTATAGGTTTTGTGGTTAAGTGAGACCAGAAACGCTGCACATCTATCCATCCATTCATTATGTGTATTGATATTGTGTAGTGAAGACTCAAGTTGACTAGTTCATACAAGCACTAACATTCATATTCTTGCTTTTAACCTGTGAAGGAAAAGTCGCACTGATATGGAAGATCTCACAAGCTGCTTAGTCAGTACATAAATGTTGCACAGTTTTAATTCAAAGCAGCGGTAGTTTGCATTTTCAAAGAAAAAGTCACACCATAATTCCTCTTCTAAATTGCATTTCTTCTATAAGACCACAGAGAAAAAAAGGGTTTAATTTAAAAAGAAAAAAATTGCTGCATTTTTATGGGGAATTGCTTCTTTTTGGCAAGTCCAGCTCAACATCAGAGAAACCAGGATTAGGATTCCCAAATTTGTTCTCCCTGTCCTTTTTCAGGTCAAACTTTCCTCTTCTTCTCATGGCCTTAAAAGAGAAGAAGACAAAGTAAAAACTCAGGAAGTGAACCTATCATAAGTATTTCCTTATTGCAATAGTACTTACTTTGTCTTTGATGAATTTAAAGAAGTAGTAAAGACTTGTGTCTTCTTTCATCAACCTGAACCTGGATTCTACTTTCAGCTTCCAACCTCCTGAAATGTTCATTAAAACACACAAAAAGATTCAATAACTTCACAAGAAAGCAGTGTAACAAAAGTGTGCTGAATAAAATGTTAATTACCCGTGAGCACGCTGACTATCAGTCCCACACATATAGTTATAATGGTCCCTATTGGACTGAAGTAAAGGTAGGAGAGTGAGTACCAGTCTGCCAGCACAGGCCTGCCAATGGGAGTAAAAGAGTAAAATTTTAGCAAACATTGAATGCAAGAAATGAAATCTTGCACATACCGTTTAAACCCCCCCCCAAAAAAGAAGCCTTTAAATATACCAAAAAGAATGGGTCATCAACATTTTTATTGCTGAAAATACAGAATGTTGATTCAGGGCTGGGTGTTGATATTGTATCATATCACATCTTTCTATTGGCTATTTAGTGTTGCCTCTGGGTTATATGGCAAATAATATAAAATCACACTTACTTGTTATTGATGTGTATTGGGGCTGTTGTG
Source organism: Pterophyllum scalare (assembly GCA_024447675.2). Taxonomy (NCBI): domain Eukaryota; kingdom Metazoa; phylum Chordata; class Actinopteri; order Cichliformes; family Cichlidae; genus Pterophyllum; species Pterophyllum scalare. The sequence continues at coordinate 10,469 of JAMQGT020004217.1, read as the reverse complement.
GTGGAGCTCGGATGTGTAGGTAGATGAGTGGTGGTCCAGCTGAAGCCGTCCGTCATGGAAAAGTTACAACCTTCAGTGGTCAGTGACAGAGGCCGACTCATTTCAAGAGGGGGAGGGTATATTCTAGCTCCGATGCCCACCCACAGAGACACAGCCAGCCCCAACACAACACCTGACAAAGCTCCCTAGAAGACATTTTAACCCATAAGAGCCCACACTCATTTCTCTTTGAAGCAAATTTTATTCAGAATTTCGAAAGTCTTTCTCAAACAAAGCTTATTCAAGAAATTTTCCAGAAAATCTTATGGGTTAATGAGTTAATATATTTTAAAAAAATGACATGAACCCTTACTTAAATAATGGAGATATAGAGTTTGTTAACCAAGAGAAACTCAGATCAATGGCTCGGGTTACTGGATTTACAATATCACTAAATCACGACCCCAGTTCCAAAAAAGTTGATATTATGTGTAAATGCATAAATTCTAAATAAAAAGTGCACTGATTTGTAAATGACAATCTATATTTTGTAATAGAACATAGAAAACATATTAAATATTAAAATTGAGACAATGTACTATTTTAAGAAAAAAATAAGGTCATTTTGAATTTGGGTAAAGATGTTAGGACAGGTCTCTGTGTTCCACTGTGGTTCAGAAACACTTACCTGTCCAGCCTTTTGTTGCCTTCGTTGCAAATATTTTGAGACACATTGCTGCCATAAAAATCAAAATGAGCTAATAATTTTTATGAAATGGTCAAATGTCTGAGTTTAGACATTTGATATGTGTCCTATATTCTATTGTGAACAAAATGTTGGTTTATGAGATTTGCAAATCATTGCATTCTGTCTTTACTGATATTCTAGACAGTGTCCCAACTTTTTTGGAATTGGGTTTGTACAATTAAATGGGGATATACTTACCTTTGCAGTGGCAAATGGACAGAGATATGCCCAATGTAAACAGTCCAAGTAAAGGACCTCCAATGATCCCAAATATACTGATGACTGCCTGTTTACAGGAAAAAACATACAGTATCTGCTAAGCTGCAGACATCATTCTCATAAATGATAAGTTTTATTATTGACATGTCTATACACGCTGTAGTAGTTTTTCTTAATTGATCAACCAGACATGGAGTTTGCACGCTGCCAGATTTGCTCTACCTGGAAAATCGGTCCTATGAGTGAGGCCAACCCAGCCATCCCAATGCATAAAACCCCAAATAGGAGGCCTGTAAACAATAATGGAAAATAGTTTTGTTTCTTAACAATTCCAGTTTTTAACTGAATCTTTTTCAGCTGAAATGCTAAAAGGATTCTCCACTTACTCATTCCTTTTGAGATCCATGACAGCTGGTTCTCTGACATGCTAGCATATGGTTTGATTAGGTCCTCCACTGTCACTGCAGCCAGTGCATTGATGCTGGAAGAGACTGTGCTATGGGTTGAAATCAAAGAAGTGCCATCATAAAACTAGCCCATCTCTAGAAACAGCAATCACAGCATTGTACTATAAGCGGCTAAAAATGGCAGACAATAAACACTAAATTCTCATTGTTTATGTTTAATCTGTTGAGAGTAATAACTTTAATGATCAATAACCTTAAAGATCCACTGAACGCTGCTGCCACAAACAGTCCAGGAAGGCCAGGGTAGTCTCCCAAAATGTCCATCACCAAATAAGGCATGAGCTACAGAGTGATAGTGATACTGGATTAAAGGATCAAGAGGGCAGGAGGGAAAAACTAATAACTGTCAATTCAATTGTGAACAAACAGTGAAGGAATATTAACCTTTAATAATCTTTAGTAACATATACATTTTGGTACTTTGCAATTGTGTAAAGTTTTATCACTGATAAGATGCCCTGTTCTCATTCTCAAGGATTCAAAGATGATCGTGTCTCAGAGATTAACACAAGGTGTACTTTGGCACTGGTGCCTTTACACATTTTCATAGCAATAGTGACTCTAACTCTCAACTCTTGATATATGGACCTTAGCTGGGGCACCTTGACATCACAGTTTAATGAAGTGGGTACCCAGTCTTGAGTAACTCCTTATTCCTTTATATGTTGCTAGGAAAATGGTGATAGCATACAAGTAAATTTTGTACAATTCTAAAGAGCTTGAAATGCAATATTTCATATGACCACCTTTGTTCTTCCATACAGCCTGAACTGTGTGAGGCAACTTTCTTGTAATTTCTTTAAGCAGACCTCAGGAACAGTTCTCCAGGCTTCTTAAAGGACATTCAAAGCTCTTCTTTGGATGTTGGGTGCCTTTTGTTCTGTTCTCTATCAAGATGATCCTACACAGCTTCAATAATGTTGAGTTCTAGGCTCTGGTGAGGGCAGTCCATGACTGGTAGTGTTCTTCTGTTCAGGTAGGCTTCAACTGCACTGCCAGTGTTTTTGGGATCATTGTCATGATGAAAAATAAAGAGTCATTTCCAATCAGATCCATTCCAGGTGGTATTACATCACTGGCTGAAATGCAGCCCCAAACCATGGAAAAGCCCTTCAGTTGGTCCAGAGTAGATGGATCACCTGAAGGGCTGTCTCTGAGGTCTTGTGTCAAGCCTTTGCTGTTTTGTTTTGTTTTTTCTATTTTTAATGACATGGCTTTTGGATACTGTTCATCTGCTGTAGTTTTTTAGGTCTACCACTTCTTTTTTAAATCATTCACTCGTCCTGTTCCCTCCAGTTGCTGCCCCAAAGGACACACTGCACACCATACCAAGATGCACTAGGTCTTGGCATGGTCTGGTCTGACTCCTTGGAAGTCATTGGGTGGATGCTGGTTGGGCCAGGTGTATGACGCAAACTTTCAATCTTGGTATCTCTCGCTTGTGTGTGAGTGTGTGTTTGTGATTTGTTGCACTGTAACTCTCAGCTATGCCATGCATCAGTCATACCTGATCATGTGCAGAAATCAATCCAGATGTCCAGGGGTCACAGCTTTTATAGACAGAGTAAAGACACATGCCCGCAAACACTGAACATAGCAATATGACCCACAGGCCTAACAGGTTGATGTACAAAGAACTGAAAAAGAAAGAGAAAATAAATGGTTACTGTCTTTGTCTCTGTGGTGTAATATTATGAGTATGACTGATCACTAACTATCATTTTAAAAACATATTTGTTGTTGAGAAGCTAAAAAAATGCTAGGTTTTTCCATTTATTTATTTATTTTATTGCCCTCTGTAATGCGTCCTATAATAAAACAGGACTCACAATCTAGCATGAGTGATGCTCTTGCAGGAGATGTATCGCTGAACCTGGGACTGGTTGGTCCCATATATACTGGTCCACAGAAATGTTCCTCCGATGACAACAGTCCAAAAAGTGTGTCTTCTCAGAGGGTTTGTGTCAAAGCTGATGAAACATAAAAAGTGCCAGAAATCACACTGATTGGTTCTGAATTTATTAGTTAGGTTTACTAATCTCCAATGGGCACCATTCACAAAGGTGACTGAGTTTACCAAACATTAAATCACAAGCAATAAACTAGGCATAGATACAGTATGAGAGATGACATTTCTACGTAAAAGATAGCTGTCTTAACTTGTCATTACCAGCAGATCCCATAGACCTTGAGTGGGTTACTATATGGCAAAATCAAATGTTATTGTTTGCTGAACGCACCCTCTGTGCTACAAAGAATGAACACATTATGACCTCCAGATTCATGTAGGAAACTGCTGTAGTGCTTAACCACTGTACATGTATATTTCTGTTGATTTACTGTTATTACACTAAATTAACTCAATACGTGCCTGTTGCAGTAGCAGTACAAAAACTGCAAAATGTGTTGTTAGTGTAGCTCCTCTGCTGAGAGTTCACTCTTGTCACTCTGCTAAACACTCATGTTAATATTTGAGTCAATACTCACTCCAGAAAGTTGATTCTCCCTCCACGCTGTGAATCTGAAACAATAGTGGTGACTCCACCTTGTAAGATCACAGACCTGATGACAACAGACAGGAAACCTGCAAGCATTACACCAAGCTGGAGAAAAAAAATTTGATAATTTTAGTTTGCTTATAAAATATATATGGAAACACTGCTAAATTATTTTACTCATAAACACATTAGCCACAAATGTGGCTAAGCAAAGATTTCTTTTCGTTTCTTAGTGACGTAACATGCAGTTGCTATTTATGAAACACCAGTGTACAGTGTTATCACTCTGTGACCAAAAGAAGCATGAGACATTGCAGGTGATCCATGATTTAGTCAATACCACACAAACCACTTTATTATTTCCCCGAGAAGCCTACCTGAAACACATCTGTCCACACCACTGCCTTTAGACCACCCTGAAACAATGCAGACCAAAATCAGATTTCACAAAGAGCTGCTACACTCAAAGATAGATTGTTATTTCCATATGTAACCATTTATACATGTGGCATGGCTCTGTTCTAGGACCTTCAAGCACCGAACAAGCATTAATGACAACAGATATGATATTGATTACAATTATTATGTCAGACATTACATCAAAAGGTGCTGTTGAAGGTTGCAAAAAGCGGGTTGCAAAGTAGCTTGCATCCCTGCTGTGCAACAGTGCATCTGGCTAAAGCAGCTTAAATAGTGCACACTATATGAGATTTGCCAGATGTGTAGAAGTGCATCAGCTGAGCCATCATGTCATGCGGTATGACACTGAGATCAGCTGATCGACTGTGACTGGGGCTGAGCTTCACTTAAACGTTCTAGTCAAAAAGCCCAGTGAGATTTTTAAAAAAAAGAAGAAGAAGGGAAACAAAACATAAAAATGCATTTTAATTTTGTGCACAATGTACAGTGAATTTATGCCAATGCTGTTACATACCACTGTGCAGTAAAACGTACAGACCACTCCTGTTGAAATTACTGCACCCCACAGATTCATCCCAGTCACTGAGGAATGAAACACTGGTCACTCAACTGGATAAAACGGAGTAGTGGTAAGTGCCTTCATGCAGGAATGTTTTATGAATGTGACCACTGAGGACTGAAGGCAAACATACCTTGGCTTAAAGCAAGAGCTGGAACATAAATGACAATTCCACTGTAGAGGATCTGTCACACAAAATATATATATATCATCAATTCCAAAAAGAATAAGCACCAAGTGACTGATACATGGTTTTACCCACATAAGTCAAAACCCTGTAATTATGTGTGGACAGGCTTCTTACTCACTGTTTGAACAATGAAGAGCAGTGTGCCCAGCAGACGGGTTGCTCTGTTAAATCGCAGCTCCAGATACTTCAGAGACATGACACAGACAGAGATGGAGAGACAAAATAAAAGTATCAGTGAGGTGAAGCATTTCTATTATATGAAGCCATGGAAGGTTTCTGGTAAACTTTTGTTCATCTCCGTTCAGTATTGCTCATCAAATGTGCACAACAGATAAACCAGAGCACTAATCACACCGTTCTGTGGACCAGAAACACTCAAGTTGTATTTCTAGAAGAGAGATACATCAAATGAGTCATTAATGAGAAATCATGTGACACAGAAGCAACTTGAAAAACCACACTGCACAGTGTTACAGCAGCCTCTACTCTCTTTACAAGCCACTTCAGAGTTGCTTTACCTTTTACTAAGTCCACTTGGACATATATTTTTGGAGCACAGCCATATCTTTCTCAGTCCACAAAAAGGAGGTACTCTGTATTGTTTCAGAGTCATTTTTACCAAATCTAACACCGACCTTTATATTTGCACAGTAATGCAACAGTGGTCGAATATCTGGGTCCCTTTCTCTACAAGTTTTTAAATTATCTCTCTACATACATATCTCATTCCTATATGAATAGAGTCTAGGCGAATTGCAAAACAGAAGTGAGAAATCCACACAAACACACCACCAACGTGGGTCTGAAAAAAGAAAATGCACTTATACCTCAAAGGTGCTGGTGAGGTCCAGCTTGTAGAAGATGGGGAGAAAGACCTCAGATGTGATCAGCATTGCCATTAAATAAGAGAGGCTGTAAAATCCAACATTGGCTCCGTATTGGTATACCTACAGAGGGATCATATGTGTTATTGTAGACATGAAAAAAAAAGCCCACCCTTAAGTCCACCCTTGATTGTCCTCTGTTTTTACCTTACCTCAGCTGGAAAGGACAGCACTGTGATGGCTGACATGAAGCTGGCAGTCAGGGACAGGGAGACAGGCAGGGCCGTCAGTGTGCGGCCCCCAGTCAAGAAGTCTCCGGGGCTTCTCTGGCTCCTGTCCACCCAGGCGTAGTAAATCCCAACAGCAGCGGACACCACCAGCATGAGAGCAAACACCACATAGTCCGCTAGTGCGAAGGATGCAGCTACCATTTTAGTCAAAGTTGGAAACAAAGCTTTGGAATTAATTCAGAAAGTTATTCAAACTCTCCCACGTGACAAACAGGTCGAATAGACGGAAGTCCTGGAATATCACCTTCTCACTCAACACTCAGGCTGAAAGCAAAATCACACAACGACCCTATGAGTGTGTGTGAGGGAGGCAGGGAGGGAGAAGGACAGGTAAACAGACACACACACAGTGAGAGAGAGAGAGAGAGAGAGAGAGAGAGAGAGAGAGAGAGAGAGAATTCCAGGGAAGTACACCGGTCAGCAAATGTTTGCGATATCAAGTCTTCGTGACTGCAGTAAAAGTATTTTTTATCAACCCCATGCTTGTGTTTGAAGAGGTTTGTGAGTACAGAGCAGTTTGTTTATGAGACAAAGGTGTGTTTTTGACACTACTTTTGTCTTTTATACTTCCGTGTGCTTAAGTGGCCTCTAAAGTATTGAAAATGCATGTAAAGAACAACAGAACTTAGCACGAGTTTGTCAACAATGCTCGCACAACTAACACAACACAAAGAATCTTGAAGTAAAAATTCTATTGTGACGTGGCGCTGAAACAATCATGTTTCATCCTTTTGCTGTTTCAGCATTGCTGCCCTTTCTGCGTGAGAAAGAAAATGCCTTCAAATCATACCACAAACAATACTGCACAACAATGTAACACTAACTGGAAGTGTTTTTGAGAATTCTTGATGTGTGTGTGGGAGCTTTGGATAAGGAATAAAGACCTCAGAATTCAGCAAAGCAGATAAAAAAAAGAAAAAAGGAAGGGACTGGAGAGGTTGTAAAATGTGATTTTACTGATAGTTTTGTGAATGTGGGGAAGGTGAAAGCTGTGGGACTGGAGGTTTCTGGATTTGAAGCCTTTTTGTTGCTGCAGTGTGTGACAATTAGTCTACGGTTTTGCCAACTTTATCCTATAACATGAAAAACCTTTTCTGAAGTAAACCCTTGTGTGGTATTCATTATTCATTCATATTGTCATGAAACGCTGTAGCAGGCAGGTTGAGGACCCCAGTGCAGGACTCAGAATAGGACTGAACTTTTACATCAACTTTTATTTACTGGAACTCAGGACAGAGCTGGACGGGGCCAGCAGAACAAATCACAAAACACACTTGAGCAAACAGGCAGAGCACACAGCGGGCAGGAACTGACAACAAGGACGTGACAAGGAACAAAGAGAAATGCAGAAAATATCTACACACACTAGGTAATCAAAGATGGACACACCAGGGAAAAACAGCTAAACAGAATCACACACTAACAAGACAGAGGAGGCAAAACTGAATACAAGACAGACGAGACTGCAGTAAACAAAGTAAAACAGGAAGTGACAAACTGAGACCCAGACTAAGTGGCATGAAATAGATGCAGAAGAACAAGACAGACCAGGACACAGAGTTGGAGACAAAACCAGACAGAAACATCAGGCAGTCGGGAAATATAACTTGAGCAGTCACCATGAACGAATGAAATCAAACCAGATTTTCAAATAAAATTTCTTATCTGATACGATTTCTGGCCCAATCCAACTCATTTAGTGTTGTTTATGTATTATTTAAGCTACATTAGTTCTAAGTGTACACTATATTGCCAAAAGTATTCACGCATCTGCCTTCACACACATATGAACTTGAGTGATGTCCATTCTTAATCCATAGGGTTTAATATGATGCTGGCCGAATCTCCGTGAAGACATTCCACAGGTTCAGGAGTGTTTACGGGAATTTTTGACCATTCTTCCAGAAGTACATTTGTGAGGTCAGACACTGATGTTGGATGAGAAGGCCTGGCTCACAATCTCTGCTCTAATTCATCCCAAAGGTGTTCTGTCAGGCTGAGGTCAGGACTCTGTGCAGGCCAGTCAAGTTCTTCCACACCAAACTCCCTCATCCATGTCTTTATGGACCTGCTTTGTGCGCTGGTGTGCAGCCATGTTAAAACAGGAAGGGGCCATCCCCAAACTGTTCCCGCAAAGTTGGGAGCATGAAATTGTCCAAAATGTCTTGGTATGCTGAAGCATTAAGAGTTCCTTTCACTGGAACTAAGGGGCCGAGCCCAACTCCTAAAAAACAAATCCACACTATAATCCCCCCTCCACCAAACTTTACACTTGGCAAATGCAGTCAGACAAGTACCGTTCTCCTGGCAACCACCAAGCACAGACTCATTCATCAGATTGCCAGACAGAAGATTCGTCACTCCACAGAACACGTCTCCATTGCTCTAGACTCCAGTGGCAGCATGTAAATGGAGTTTGGAGGTCTGTAGCGACTGACTCTGCAGAAAGTTGGTGACGTCTGTGCACTATGAGCCGCAGCATCTGCTTATCCTGCTCTGTGATTTTTATATGGCCTACCACTTCATGGCTGAGTTGCTGTCATTCCCAATCACTCCCACTTTGTTGTAATACCACTAACAGCTTACTGTGGAATATTTAGCAGTGAGAAAATTTCATGACTGGACTTGTTGCACATGATGCATCCTATCACGGTACCACGCTGGAATTCACTGAGCTCCTGAGAGCGACCCATTCTTTCACTAATGTTTGTAAAAGCAGTCTGCAGGCCTCGGTGCCTGATTTTATACACCTGTGGCCATGAAAGTGACTGGATGCTGGACTGTAGTTAAATACGTGTTTGGCTAATGTAGTGTTAACAGTGTAACCTGAGATCAGCTGATCACATGGTACACTGTTAACACAACATTAGCCAAACAGCATTTTAACTACAGTCCAGCATCCAGTCACTTTCATGGCCACAGGTGTATAAAATCAGGCACCGAGGCCTGCAGACTGCTTTTACAAACATTAGTGAAAGAATGGGTCGCTCTCAGGAGCTCAGTGAATTCCAGCGTGGTACCGTGATAGGATGCATCATGTGCAACAAGTCCAGTCATGAAATTTTCTCACTGCTAAATATTCCACAGTAAGCTGTTAGTGAGTATTACAACAAAGTGGGAGTGATTGGGAATGACAGCAACTCAGCCATGAAGTGGTAGGCCATATAAAAATCACAGAGCAGGATAAGCAGATGCTCCAGGCTCATAGTGCACAGACGTCACCAAGCTTTCCTGCAGAGTCAGTCGGCTACAGACCTCCAAACTCCATTTACATGCTGCCACTACGGAGTCTAGAGCGATCGGAGACGTGTTCTGTGGAGTGACGAATCTTCTGTCTGGCAATCTGATGAATGAGTCTGTGCTTGGTGGTTGCCAGGAGAACGGTACTTGTCTGACTGCATTGTGCCAAGTGTAAAAGTTTGGTGGAGGGGGGAGTTATAGTGTGGATTTGTTTTTTTAGGAGTTGGGCTCGGCCCCTTAGTTCCAGTGAAAGGAACTCTTAATGCTTCAGCATACCAAGACGTTTTGGACACTTTCATGCTCCCAACTTTCCGGGAACAGTTTGGGGATGGCCCCTTGCTGTTTAGACATGGCTGCACACCAGCGCACAAAGCAGGTCCATAAAGACATCGATGAGGGAGCTTGGTCCTGAGAAGAACTTGACTGGCCTGCACAGAGTCCTGACCTCAGCCTGACAGAACACCTTTGGGATTGAGTTAGAGCACAGATTGTCACCCAGGCCTTTTTGCTCATCCAAACATGCAGTGTCTGACCTCAGCGAAATGTACTTCTGGAAGAATGGTCAAAAATTCCCGCAAACACTCCTAAACCTGTGGAATGTCTTCACGGAGATTCGGCCAGCGGCGTGTTGAACCCTATCGATTAAGAATGGGACAGTCACTCAAGTTCATATCCTGTACGTGAAGGCAGATGCAAGTGAATACTTTTGGCGATGTGAGTGTACACTTAGAACTAATGTAGCTTCAAATGATGCATTGAACGAACACTGAATGAGTTGGATCGGGCCAGGAATCGTATCGGGTAAGAAATTTTATTTGAAAATCTGCGTTTGATTTCATTCGTTCCATGGTGAGCTGCTCGAGTTTATATTTCCCGACTGCCTGATGTTTCTGTCTGGCTTTGTCTCCAAACTCCTGTGTCCTGGTCTGTCGTGTTCTTCTGCATTCTGTTTCATGCCACTTAGTCTGGGTCCTCGAGTTTGTCGCTTCCTGTTTTACCTTGTCTACTGCAGTTCTCGTCTGTCTTGTATTGTCC
>JAMQGT020004216.1:0-48050 GCA_024447675.2 Pterophyllum scalare | reverse complement strand
ATAAAGATATAAATAAACAGTTCCAACAGTTTTATAATACGGTTATATATGTCGCCAAAAAAAGCAATATCAGAAGATACTCTGGCTTTCATGGATGATTGCCAGGTCCCAACTTTTAGCCACACTGACCATAAGTATTTAGAACCTGTGATTACAAACAAGGAAATTACAGAATCCATAAAATATTTTAAAAATCGCAAAAGCCCAGGTCCAGATGGATTTTGTAATAAATTTGACAAAGATTTTATTGATTTATTGGTCCCCTATTTAAATAAATTGTTTTGGCATTTGAGAATGGTGAGCTTTCCCATACCCTGAATGAGGCAGCTATTACTTTGATTCCAAAAACAGGAAAAAATCTGGGTGAGGTAGGCTCCTACAGGACTATTTCATTGTTAAATACAGATCAAAAAAATTTAACTAAAATTTTAGCTGAAAGGCTGCGCAGCCTGATAGGAAAGCTAGTACACCCAGATCAGACTGTGTTCATCCCTCAAAGACACTCAGCGTATTTTCAAAATTATGTATTCCCCACGGCACCCCAAGGAGGACCTTTTGATATTATCATTGTATGCTGAAAAGGCATTCGACCAGGTTGAATGGCCTTACTTATTTGCAGTCCTTCATAAATTTGAAACTAGCAATAAGTTTATTTCATGGATAAAGCTATTATATAATAATCCATGTGCTAAAATATTGAATAATTATACACTCTCTCCCAATTTCAAGTTACACCTGGGAACTAGGCAGGGCTGTCCTCTAAGTCTATTGCTCCTTGCACTGGCAATTGAGCCCCTTGCTGAGAAAATCCGAACACACCAAGAAATCCATGGATACAACACAAAATAAACTGTTAATAATATATCTCTTTATGCAGATGATATTCTCCTTTACATATCACAACCACAGTCATCGGTACCTCAAATCCTGTCCCTGATTAACCTATTTGGATCCTTTGCAGTTTATAGTGTCAACTGGGACAGGGGTGAGCAGGTCAGGAGCTATATCAAATCACATCTTCCTGATTTTGAGGGTGTAGAGCCAGACAAATTGGATGGCTGTTTACAATATTCTACTTGGCCCAGAAACAAAATCTCCTACATATACAGTACACTCCAGAATACAACTCCAATTGTAGACTGTAACTGACAAAATTAAAATGGAATGGGAAAGGGAACTAGGTGAAAAGCTGTGAAAAGCTAGGTGAAAAGGTAAAATTACATAAAATGTTTCCAGAGATTTCTTCCCAATGTGATAAATGTGGGTTATCAGATGCAAATTTATTACACAGCTTGCTTTATGTCCCAACCTGTACCACTTTTGGTCAGGGATTTTTAGAACACTTTTGAAAATGCTGGGGGTCAGAGTGGAACCAGATCCTGTACTTGCTACCTTAGGAGCATCAGCAGACACAAGGAAACTCCAGGTAGCCCAGCGATGCCTATCATCATATGGACTTCTCACTACTAAAAAGCTCATCCTTTTGCTTTGGCAGAAGAAAGAAGTGCCCAATGCTAAACAATGGCTCACTGAGCTAACAGAAACTCTGCACCTAGAAAAAAAATTAGATTTCTACTTAGAAATAAACTCAAGGCGTTTGATGAGATTTGGGACCCTTTGTCTCCTACCTGAAAGGCTTAAACTAATTTAAATCCTGTAGATGACGATGCTATAAGTAACACTTTCTTTTCTTCTTACTGAAATGTAAAAATGTGCTCTTTTCAATAAAAATACTTGAGACAAAAGTTTAAACATAAAACTTATCATGTTATATGGTATACTGCTGTTTTTAATTAGCCCCACCTTAGCTGAGTAATTGTAGCTTGAATTACTGTGTTGGCTCACCAGGTCTCTGTGGATGAAACTATGCGATTCCAGGTAATCCATCCCTTCACACACGTCCTGGCACATGGACAGAAGCCACGAATCTGGTAGAGTTCTGCACCTTTGCCGCAGGAAGTTCAGCAGGCAGCCATTCTCCATTAACTCAGCCACAATCAGCAGGGGGCGCTGCTGCAAGCACACGCCATACAGTTGCACCAGTTTTGGGTGGCACAGCTTCCTGAAAGAGAGCTCAGTTACAGAAGGTTTATAAGGAGCCCTTTTACTGCTCCTCCTTTTACCCATACACTCCATCCTTACATCATGACTTTGGCCTCCTCGATAAAGTCCTCTTCACACATGGATCCCTCCCTGATGGCCTTGATGGCCACTCTTTGCTGTGACCTCCACTTGCCAAGCCTCACCACGCCAAACTGCCCAATGCCAAGCTCCTTCATGAAGGTCAGCTCATTGGGGTTGATCTCCCACTTTTCTATAGGAAAGAAACAAGAAGAGGAAGAAGCAAGTGAAGAGAAGACTGACGTCTGACCTATCTCCTAATATCTTGCTTTACAGGACCTAAAAATCAAGCTTACAGACTCAAAACATGCTCAAAACTGTTATTTCTTGTTCATGAGAACTGGATATTCTTTCAATTTTGCTTTGCTTTTAAATTTCACAGAGAGCACCCCCACATTTAGTCAATATTACAAAACCCTGATTTGAGCAGTATATAGAGAAATTGTTTGCTAAAGGCCTTATATGAATCATATAAATGTACCATCAGAAATTTTCTTGGAAAATACATGAAAAGAAACAAAATCTGAGCTATAAAACAAGACATCATCTGCAAATAGACACTATATTCTAATCTGTAACTTTACATAAGCTTGTTAAGCAAACATCTGGATACATTTATTTCAACCAATAACTAATTTTGCCCACATTCAAAAATCCAAATTGACCATTAGCCAGTTTGATAGAAGGAAGTCTGTGTTTGCATTTTACCCGATAATGAAACTGGTTCACACAGTCAATGCAATTGAAGGGGTTGAAATGCCAGCTCCAGTAAGCGCCACTTATTCATATCCTCGTAGTATGAAAAACAGTGTTACTGATCAGCTTTATTGCCTGTACCCTACATCACCCTGTGCCTTCATCAGGGGGATAAAGGCTAAAGGCCAAAATGCAATAAAAGCTATAGGCTGAGCAATATGGATGGATATAGTGTCATGGTCCTGGGCTGTGTGCCCACTGTTTAGTGTATAGGTTTTGTTTTCACCGAGTTAGGTTCCCAGTTTGTTTGTTTTTTTATCTCCGTTCCTGTCTTGTTACTAATTACGGTTGCATTTTGATATCCTAGTTCCCTTTGTCCGTTGTCTCTGTTCTTGTGTCTGTTTTGTCCTTTTGTCATGTCCCTGACCTCCTGTGCTTTCTTACTGAGCTGTATTCCCGGGGCTATATCTAGTCTGTGTCTCTCTCTCGTGTCTATGTTTCTCTTTGTCTGTTTTTCTATGTCTTTTCTACTTTCACAACAAACTGACATCAGCTTGTTGGAAATTTATTTTTTCGATCATCTGCTGCGGAGACAGCATGTCCTAAATAAAGAAATTAGAGCTCACAAACACATAGTAATCAGTCAGAAGAAACTGGGCTTTTTGGGAGGGAGCTTAAAGAGAAAGAAGCTAAAAAAAGCTTGTTTGGACTGAGGATGAATGGTGAGGTGTATAAAGAGCCAATATGAGACACAAATGAGTGTTTAAACTGTAAATCATGCAAAGGTGCTTTAGTGGAGTTCCAGAATAAAACTTTAGCTAACAGGAAAGCACAGAAAATGAGTATAACAGCAAGCCTTTTAAATGGCTCAGGAGGAACTACAACTAACATGTTTCAACATCTTTACCTTCAGCAAAGGTATTATTGATCTGTATCATTGTGAAATTACACATAAAGCACCTGTAAGTGTTTCTGTATTTATACCTGAGCTGAATCCTGCTGTGGCAGGGACACACCTTCCCATTGGTCCTACTGGATATCGCAACCTGGTCACCAGACCTGCACAAAACACACAAAAAACTGCATCAGCTGAAGTATCAACTGGAAAGCTGGTGCTGTTGCGTGTACAAGCAGCGGGTATGTGCTTACATACCTGCTGCATTGTGTTCGTGGTAGCGTATAACCTCAGGTATGGAGCTGAAAATGTGTTTTTCAGCTAAGTAGAATTGCCCAGTGTCAGTTATTTTAATCTGGTAATGCCGAACATCTCCACTGGCACTAGAGACACACAGAAGCAGAAGAGTTTGCCAGTTTATAGGTAAAGACTTGTCTTTGTCAGCCAGTGTGGGACTGAACACTTCAGAGTATATGTGGGGTGTTGAATCACCTGAATGTTTTGGTGTAAACAGAGACGGTGTAGACTCCCTTTTGACTGGACTCCCGCACCACAAATCCCCCCTCTTTCGCCTGGAAAACAACAGGAAAGGATCATTATTTGTTTGAATGATCCATTATTAGTTTATCCGCAAATTTCATTTATTGTGTTTGACTCAGTTAGTGCCTCTCAATTCAGATTTTTGTTCCAGTTTTGATGACAGTTTGCTAACCAAACTTGCTCAGTAGCACTTCAAGCTCTTGACCAAACAGGCTTCAGAATGCAGAGTCTAAAACTAAATTGTGGTATCAGGGATTTTTTTTGTATACAATTTATGATTGAGGCCGGGAAGTTTACAACATTCCAGATTCCAGGTACTTGAAGGCCACCTAATGTAGCCGCATTAGAAAGTGAATGCACTTATAATACTGAGTGTAAGTATGAAAGTATCCAATCTGAGACACAGCTAGTCTAAATCCACCAGTCAGATAAAGCAAAAAAAAAAAAGGAACCTATGTTATTTTTTGCAGGCATAACACCAGAAAAACAACAATTATCGAAGTAGCAGATTAAAAAAAAATGCAGAAAAACACTGAGAAGAGAAAGGTAAAAAGTTGGTGACACACACACACACACACACACACACACACACTAAAGGGCATGGGTGATTTATTTCAGTTTCATTTAATTTAGGCCATGTCGACATACACGCATGCATGCTTTTACTTTTAAGCTTCTAGAACTGCAGATGGTTGTTTCTGCTCCACAAATACAAAGAGTTGCATAAATACCTCCTGTCTTAGCAGCTGCTCCGCTTCTGTCCTGGTGATGTTCTTGCAGTACCACCTCAAGAAAGGAAAATAAGCATTTATATGATTGTTTTCATAATTGCAAAATTACTAAATAAACTGCTAAAATAATGGTTAAAAATGTGGTAAGACTCACGGATTTGCCTCGATTTTGTTTTTCTCTGTCACATAGTTACTGGGGATGAAGCCTTTATTCCTGATGGAAACACAGTAGAAAGAAAACACTGACAATCTACAAATTTAAGACATTTAAAAAAATAAATAACTTTTTCCTGGAAATGTGTTGCATTAATTGAGTTTTCTGTCATTGTTCTAGACTGAAAAATATATTTAAATTCCAAAATGTTAAATGATAAGGGTTAGTTCATGAACTATAAAATAATTGGTTATGTCCAAAAAGCTGCACATTGCCATAAGAAAGCCATGTTTCTTTGTTTTACTGACCAACCACAATAATTACTTTACATCAGTGATAATATTGCACCAATTTCTCTTGTTAAACCTTGAATATAAGCCATGAGAACACAAATAAATAGAGCACCAAACAGTGAAATTTTTTTAATTCAAAGTACCCGTGTTTGTCTTGCGCCCGCCACCACAGCTGGTCCTGCTTGTGCAGGATGGTGTACTCCTCCCCCTGTGGACACAACATGAAGGATCAACACACCTCTGCTGCTTCGTTTGTGTACATATTTGTGTATCTGTGTGTGTAAGCGTGTACCTGCTTGAGTGTGAGGTCAGTGTCCTCCTTAGCTGTAAAATCATACATGGCCAAGACGCTCAGCAGGCCCTCACCTTCGCCATCCTCACCCTCAGGAGGGGGGAGGGGAAGCTTTCTCCTCGACCTGTCGACCTGCAACTCGGACAACAACAAATTAATTCATAGAAATTAATAAAGAGTCAAAACACGCAGAAACACATTTACTTGACCTACCCGGTGGGGGTGTCCTGAGTATCGTCGGGTCGGGAAACAAGAAGAAGTTCTGCTCTCCAGCTCCACACGGGTGCTGAACTCCCTGAAATCATCCAGTCAGTCAGTGTATGTGCAATATGAATTATTTGAATACACCACACACACACACACACACACACACACACACTATATATATATATATATATATATATATATATATATATATATATATATATATATATATATATATATATATCAAAGAAAGTTGCTGAATCCAAAGTCTGTGATTGTTTTAACGACTTAAACTTAATGACTTAAACTTAAGTGTTTTGTATGAAATTGCTGGGAAACGAACAGAAAGCAGAACATACTGCCCTACCCCACCATTTTTTTCAAATCTGTCAACTCATTACTTATTGCTTTGATATTTGATAATATTTATAAAATAAAATTTTAAAAAAACTTCTTTTTTTTTTTACCATATTTGCACTGGACCCTTTAAAACCTCACCTGGTCTGAACAGCACAGCAGCAGCAGATGATGGAGCGGATGGAGTGATCTGAAGGAGGAAATGAAGGAGAAAAAGGGTCGTGTTAGTGGAAACATGCTGTAACTGCACACATGTTATTTATTTTCATGGAATTTCAAATTTAAAGGAAAAAACTGAAAATTTCATCCTTTGGCCAAACTATTCATTATCCCTCCTCTTACTTAATCTGATGTATTTGTTATTGGTGCAAATGAAAGCCTGCTACCTTGGCCTACAGTAAGCTAGGTTCACTGACCAAAAATGTTAACTAGTCTGCTCGTAACCTTGGAGTGCTTCATGTGAGCTCTGTTTTTGATGCTCAAGTAAAAACGTCCTTTCAGTTCAAAAGAATTTCCAGAATTTGATCACTCGTCTGCTACCACGAGGTCATGCGCGTATTTGCTGTTTTCCTGCCCGTTGATTGGAGTGCTCTTCATACCAGCTAACTCACAACACTGGCACCAAAAAACACACTCACACCAGTACTGGCAAATTCATACTGACTGCTATGTAAACGTAGAATATAAAACAATAAAGTGGCTCCATGGACTCAAATAATAAAGCAAAACAAAACAGCATCAAATCCAATGAAGACTAAATTATAATTGACTTTTTTTTTTTTTAATGTTTGCCAAGACAGTTTTCATGATTATGATTAAGGGTAACCTCCACCTGCAACCTCACATAAACTGTGTGTCTGTCTGTTTTGCAGTTCCTGTTCGGGTAAGTCAAATAGGTCAAATTTCCATATAAAGGGGTAAACATGAACCTAACACACATTTAAACAGGTCACTGGCATCCTGCTGGATGTGCACATGATTACTTTGTGAAGCCCTGAAATCAAAAGGAGCTCAGACAAACATATGCAAAAGTCTCGAGTCACCCTTTATTTCTTTATATCTTGCAAGGAAAATTGGAAATAAGTGAAATATGGAAACATACATGGAACCCTCGTAAATCTAGCATGTGACAGGCTGCTAATAACAAAGTGCCTAAAGATAAAATTTCCTCTGGTTCATCTCAAGTTATGAGCCTTTATTATGTTTGATTCATAGGTCAGTGTTAACTAGCTTAATGAACAAATGAAAAGTCCTCTGAAAATGATCAGGTACAAGGACTGGACTGAAAATGGAAGGGAACAAGCAGCCAGTGTCCAAAGAAAAACTTTGAAAGACCTTCAGAAAGCTGGAGAACTATTGCTCAAGAGCACTTTAGAAAATGACAAGAAAGTCTGGCTGCCTGGAAGCAAAATATAAATAAATGAGGGGTGTTTTAAGAGTTTTGCACAGTACTGTACATATATCCAAAATATTGAGAGATCTCTGCATCGGTAGTTTTGCTTTGTAGCATCTGTAAACATGTGGAGGAGCAGGCCCAGCTCTGAAGGTGTATATTTATATTTCCTGACTGATTTTTATTATAATTTTCCACTTCTGTTCACTACATTGTGATCATTTGAGTGACTGGGAGATCTAAAACAAGATGCAGAGATATCTTTGACAGCCGAGCAGTCGGAGCCGACAAGCTTTCGTGGGTATTTGGATGAAACTTGCAGCCTAATTACATAAAACAGCCTAATTACATAGAAACTTGCTGGAGCTGCGATGCCAAAATTATAATTCATGACATTGTCTATGCACAGATAAAAGTGCAGGCATGATAAATGCAACGAGGTCATACAAGACTCTGTTTGGTCATTTTACGTCAGTAAAACCTACGAGTTAAGTGGCAGGAGCTTCAGTTACAAACACTGCTCAGCTGCATTGCAGACATCAGTAAAAACAGGGACGGAAATTGTGGTCAATAGCTTTCATTTGGTGATTATGATGCTCTTAGCGTGGTATGTTGCATGAAGTCGGCCATAAGTGTCAATGCAGGATGTGATTGTGCTGTCGTTGTGCACGGTCTGACAATCACAAAGACAGAGAAACTACAAACCACAGAGGCACAGAGGTGGTCTGGTCTGCACACAGGCAGGAAAACTATGAGGTGGCTAGATGAGGCATGAACAAAATTCATGATCAGTCAGTGAACATACATTTGGCGAACATCAAGAGAACAGCTGCGTGCCTGACCCCTGCACTGAGAGCATTTCACCAGCATGGTTTGGGTCCTATGAGGAGGGTTTACTCTTAAAATGTGCCTTTTACTGCTGAAAACAGATTTTTCTTTCCTCTCACAGTTATCAAAATTAAACATGAGTGGGAGATACTTTTGCTGATCACAGAACAACAAAATCATATATACAATTTAGCATACTTATATCTGATAAGATGCTTATATATGAATGTAAGTGCTGCATTTCTCTATTGCAGGCTTTGTTTAAATAAATAAAATATGCTGTCATCTGCATATAAAGGTGCACTGCAGGAATAGGTCAGTTGTGATGTGAGCTGATACATCAATGCATTTTCTCTTTAAATTTAACATCATTCACGACAATCTGAGGTTTGAACAAAGCATTCAGATGGTAGCTGTGGCCTCTTTTCTCACCACTCTCTGCAGTTTCAAATAACCAAATAATGGATTGGTGTTAATTAAGGGATGAATCTCCCTCCACCTCAGCTGACTACAACAGGAGAGTGCTGTTTTTTAAAAATATTTTTCTTCTTTTCCTTGTTTTCTTTCAGCATATGCTATTACTAATAGTGGAAACTGATATTAAAACATGGCCAAAGGTTCAATTATGGAGGTCAAAGTAAGTACAAGCTCAAAAAAAAGCTCAGGCTCCTAAATACTCAGATTAGGGGAATTTTTTCTACTCTTTGCTCTGTATGATAGAAATGTCGTTGATAGCCAGAAACCCTGATATGATCCTCTATATGAAACTCAGTTAGAAGAAGAAGTTGCTGTTTGCTGTCTGTGGGGGGGGGGAATTTGTAGAGCACATTGTGGTGATGATCAGAACAGGACTTCCATGAAGTGATGTAAAAATAGCAGCTGTGCTGGAAGCTGTGTGGATAGGCCTGTGAAGATGATCTTGAACTAGAGATCAGCCAAATGGGATCAGCTCCAAGCCACCAGCATCCCTGAACTAGATAAGTGGAAGAAGATGGATGGGTGAATGATGTCACATTCATGTTTTTATTTTTATCTTTCATATTTAATGGAAATAAACACAGCCACCTGTGGAGCTTTGGCCACTTCTTAGGTATAAATACATGTTAATTTTCTCTCTGTGGTTTTGAGTGGGAGGTCTTTGTCAGGAAGTATTGTTTCCTGTGAACCTATGTGTGTGTGCATGTGCGTGTGTGTGTTTCTCTGTGTGTGTGTGTGTGTGTGAGAGAGAGAGAGAGAGAGAGAGGGAGAGAGACGGATGCTCTCTTTCCTGCATTACTTCATGTGTTTGAGAGAAAACGACACTCAAAGGCAAAGTGCTCGAAGAGTCTTCATAAGTAACTGTCAGACGCATGTGTGACATGTCCCATCATGCTTTGCATGCGTGCTCCCTGCTGCAGAATCACCTGCCGGTGGTTTGTGGTGAACCATCACCCTAATAACAACCTCTCTCTGAAGATTCTATCAGTTGAAGTAAAATGAAAATGACATTTTACAAACTGACTTTTGATTTTTACGAAAGTACAATTTTGCATCGTCCATTCTGCTTTTTTTCCCCTGCGTTTAAGTTCTGCCCATTGTTATTTATTTAGAGGCTTGGTTTTACAGGATATGCATAGTGTAACGGCCAAAGACCAGGGCTGCAGTCAAATAGTCCAGAAAACTGCCTTCTCTGTCACTCAGTGGAAAACATCACAAGGTCAAGAAGAGGTGTGAACACTAGACTCCTGAACTCTGTGACCATTTATGTTGTTGATCTGTTTCTTCCATGTCATGACTACAATGTCCTGAAGATGGACCACGAAGTCAAATTAGTTGTAAAGACAGCGACTCTTAAACTGCAGACTTGGCTCATGCAGTGGTCATCCAAAGGACTGTGACTGTAGGAAATGGATGTGGATAATTAATGGATCCAGACTGTCCCCTGTTCCACTTATTGGACATTCAGCTGAAAATGTTCATGCATTTCAGGGACAGACATAGGGAATCTCCACCAGCTCATACCACAATACCTGTATTCATTTTATATTTATTGTATCAGATGTTGACAGACTGTGGTTGCCTGTTTTGTTATTTGCTTGCTAATAGTGCATCGCTATGGATTATGGGATGAAATATGTCCATTCTTTTTTATTTATTCATTTTTTATAAAGGATGGCTCAGTATGTCTTCTGCTAAAGGATGAAATAAAGGAAGCACTGAAGCACCTTTCCTAAATATTTAAAGAAATCGGACAGGTCTTAGCATGGCTGCCATGCAACAATGCATTTCAGAAGGTGCAAGTTTTACTTTGAAAGCAGTCTCCATTGCTGATTTGCGTCATATTGTGCACAGTTGCACTACTGCCCAGCAGAGTGTTTGCAGACATGTTGGCGTCAGTCATGCAAACTAACGGTGACTGTGGCAACTTGCTAGCAACCAAAGTAATTGCAATAGGGTTTTTGGTGCAGTACTATATACCTCTTTGCAGCCAGTTTCACCTAGCGACGACCAGCAACCTCCTGCAACTGCTACATGCCAACTGGTCAGGGGATACACAATTTTCCCTAGCAATGTGTCTCTATGCCTGTGTGACTGGGTCTAAGAGGGGTGTAAGCACATTTCTGAGCTGCGAACGCTCAGCTTCAAAAGATTTGCAAAATAGATGCTAAGTGCACAAAAACAGTGTGTGGGCAGAGGCCCTGACATATAAGTCATGCATAATTTGTTTAGAGACAGGGGTGGTGAGCTCCAGGCCTCGAGAGCTGGTGTCCTGCAGGTTTTAGATGTCTCCCTGATCCAAAACACCTGAGTCAGATATAGAAGTCATTAGCAGGACTCTGGAGAACTTGACTGCATACTGATTAGGTAATTCAGCCATTTGATTCAGGTGTGTTGGATCAGGGACACATCTAAAACCTGCAGGACACTGGATCTCGAGGCCTGGAGTTGGCCCCCCCTGGTTTAGAACCTTCTGGCACCTTTGGTTAATAGTAAATAAATCTGATTGGCAGCTTCATACAACAAAACAATTGTCTGCTTTTAGCAGGTTGTTAAGCCAACAGGCGACCTTTGAGAGTTTTTTTTTTTTAAATGAAGCTTAAGCATAAGTTCAATAAGGAAGATCTGAAATCACTCATCTGCCTACTTTCCCAGGTGTTTGGCTGCTTCTCTCTATGCGTCACTCCCACTTTTCCACTCACTCAAACTCAATGCTGACTTCATCACTTCTAGTCCAATCATCATTCTTCACGTCTTCCTTGAGCAAATCAGGTCAGCAAGCTTTACAGTAAATATCACTGCTTATCTGTCATTCTCCCTTCCAGACTCATTCGTGCAACCCACCACCTCCCCTTCACCACCCAAGAGCTCCTTTCAAGCCTCCATCTTGGTCTCCACCACCACCAGCATCTAGACTCCAGGAGGATCCTACCCTAATTCCTATCTCTATTGGAATTCCCTTCTGCTTCGATGGACCTAATTGCCAAATAGCTAATTGTATTTCTTATCAATAAATCATGTTCAGTTTCTCCCAATGATCTCTCCGCATTGAAATAAAGTCCGCTTGTTATGAAGTTGATTACAGCAGGGTGAGCAATGTTATCAAATACAAAGATTTCATTTTCACCAGCGCTGGAAAGCACAGGGCTGCCAGAGCACACTGAACAATGCATTTCCAAGAGGTTTTTTAAAAAGGATGTCATGGGCCAGCCCACAGAAAATGAGAACATTTTAAATGAATCTGGGCAGATCTGTGTCCTAATACAGATTCTTGTGATACTTGCTGTAATATGACTTTGAACTAGAATTCAATCATATCCCCTCTGGGCTGACAAGTCAACCCTGACGTTGGCTGCGTCCAGACTTCTATGTTAAAATGTCCAACTTTACAGCAGAGATAGAAATGTTTACAGCCTACTACAATGACATATTTGGGCTCTATAGTAAGTACCCCTCTGAAGAGCTTTTTGTATACTGGTAAGGCTTGCAGATATTCTTTGATAGAGATGCTGTTGCTTCGATTGCCTGGTATGCTGAACCAGGAAGCTGTAGCTGCTAGCTGTCTGCTGTCTCCTCTGCTAACTGGAGTTACAAATTTGGTTTAAAGTGAAACGCTCATCAGCTTCAGCGGTAAATCAGTGCTTAAAGCGAGTATTAGCATGCTAATACAATTGAATTAAGATGGTGAACATGGTAAATATTGACCCACAGCATGTTAGCATTATCACTGTCAACAGGTTACACTAGCACACAGCAGAAAACTGGGGCTGGCTCTACTCTGGATCAGATTTAAAGGCCACTATGAGTGTGCGATCCTGTCGGGGTGGGTGCACCTTTGTGCCAGTGTGAGAAACAGAACTGAAACTTCACATTATGGGCAAAACGCTTCTTTCTGCTCTGCACACCAGAGGTGTCACTTTGCATACAGGTGTCTCTGCCTCTGCTCGGCTCTCAGTTTACATTTTCACATTGTCATTTGCTGAAATGTCGGGTGTGCATAATAGATGTGGCAGAAGATGGAAAAAAAACACAGTTTAACGGTACGGGGCAGAAGCGTTTGGCTAGAAAATACTTTGCCTGGACTTTCACTTTTTCTGAAGTATTTTAACCCACAAGCTCGATCTTTTACAGACTGGAACCAAGTTATTTTCATGTCTTGACTCAACACTGGGCTACAGGACCACTGCTGGGGCGGTGTGGACGAGTGGAGAAAAAAGCAGAAATACGTTGCATGAACGGATGAGAAGTAGCACATTTCACTTCAACTCAGCTTTTACTGTTGCAACCCCTGGGGGGGGGGAAACTGCCTCAACTAAACAACGACTGAGAAGGAAGCCTAAGACGTGCCCCAGTTCAGACTTCCACTCTAGTCTCCTGTGTACTTGTGCCTCCACCTTAGCTTCTAAATCCTAAATGTGGACATACTTTATTTTAAATGGGAGGCACGTGAGCTACATTCCTTTCATCTGGAGGTCTTGTTATGTCTCAGGCAGATTATGAACTCTATCAATATGAAATAAATAAGAACTACGTCCAACTAAAACTCATGTAAAGCTACT
Source organism: Pterophyllum scalare (assembly GCA_024447675.2). Classification (NCBI taxonomy): domain Eukaryota; kingdom Metazoa; phylum Chordata; class Actinopteri; order Cichliformes; family Cichlidae; genus Pterophyllum; species Pterophyllum scalare. The sequence goes on along the minus strand of JAMQGT020004216.1, from coordinate 34,510 downwards.
CTACTGCAATCCAAGAAGAAAACTGAAGAGCAGACCCCCTGGACGTGGTGTTAAAAGAGTAGAAAGAGCCACAGTTAAGTCTTTGTAGTGTTTTGTCCTATGATGAAGTGACATTTCAAGCCAAACTGCCATTTTAGGATCCCCTTTAACTGCCTGATTGCAGCAGCTTCAGAGATCAGATTCAAGAAACATCGAAAACTTTCAGAAGATATTTATGACCTTGAAGTGACTTCAGGTAGAAAGTAAAGGGAAAATCAGCTGTGTTGAGTCTGGTCCTTAGCTAGATGACATTTTAATGCTCTACAGTTTATTTCACTTCACACATTTAGTTATATTTTACTTGCATGTTCTCCTTTGGTTCTTGGTGCCTTATTCTTAACTCAATTATGGTTTGGCCGATTTTTTCTGACGTTTTCTTTTTGCTGCTTCATGGATCCTGCTCCAGTTTCAAAACGAAGAATAACAGATGTTTGTATGTATGTTGTAAAGTTACTTACTTGAGTGAATCATGACTGGCTTTTCGTTTCGTCTTCTACCTCTCTTCTTCTTGGCTCCCTTCTTCTCCTGCCCTTACTCTTCTATTATCTCCTCATCGGCTCGAGCTTTTCTTCTTCAGTTTTTGAGGTCAGCTTTGTTTAATGTCTTTATGCAACCATTGGAGGTCCTGATAGGACGCCACAGGTGGGAAACCTTCGAATAGCTGAGTGACAGGGGTGCAGAGAGAGAGAGAGAGAGAGAGAGAGAGAGGTGGAGAGAGAGCGACACAGGCAGGTGGGTGGAGGAAGTAGAGTATGTGAAGAAGAGAAGACAAAAGAAAAAAGATATGGGGAGAAAGAAAAGGAGGAGGATGGTTGTTTTGCTGCCGTTGCTGCTTAAGCTGTTTTTGTCTGCTTTTGGCCACATAAATCAAGATTTAAATGTCTCACTTGAACACATCACTTATATATACAGTGTTTACAGAGAGAGAGAGAGAGAGAGATGAACACAAAGATACACAGAGGAAGTGAAAGAATGACGTGAATAAAACCACAAAGCATCCTGTCTATGTGAATATCTCCAGGAAGAGCGCGTGCGCACACACTCACACACACACAGACACACACACACACACACACACACACACACACACACACACACACACGAACACACTGTAAAGCTCATAATGCAAAAAAAGCAGATTTATATTTTACTCTCCTCTACGCTGCTATTAACTTCAGCGGTCTTGTTTAATTTCAAAATGAAAAAAAAAAGAATAAAAAACAAAGCAATAACAGCAGCAAAGACAAAAACAGGCACATATGACTGTATAAGTGCTGAAATTGGAAGAAAAAACAAGAGAAAAGTTAGAAGGACATAGTTTCCTGGCTAAAAAGCCTACAGATCAGTGAAAAAAATGGAAAATGGATGGATGTGTTTGTGGCTTTAATGGCTAATTTGAAGTCTTTTTTAATACAAGATGTTTTTAGTTTTATAGATTTAGAGTAATAAAGACAATAAATCAGAGGATGCTTTGGTGTGTGCAGCGTGCAGGGTCCATGGCTGATCAGTCAGATCCAGCCTTCGCTTGTCACTTCTGGTTTCAAAAAGCTAACGTGGTGATGGTCAAAATTATGACTCTGAGGCTTGAAAACTGAACTCCACATCTAATAGATGATACCATGGCAGCTACACCCATCTTTTATCTAAACATTTAAACAAGAATGTAAACTAGCAATACAGTCCAAAGCAGCATGGATAGTACTAGATACCAAAAACACCAGCATGCTAAATTGTTTTTGTGTAGCACATGACCTTAGATTTTATTTGCGTTGTAACATATTTAACCTCATCTGGTCCACACACTACTTGCCTTAACCACTGTCAACCCCAATTCATGACCCTTGGACCACATCTGGCCTAAAGTGCACTTGCCAGTTTGAAACCTATGTAAGATATGTCCCCTCCTCTACTCCTCTCTCAATCCATCTGTCTTTTCAGTCCAAAACACCAGACATCGTCATCCTCGAAAGAGTGGACAAAGGGCATATATATATATATTTGTGCATATACATATATATATATGTATGTAGTGTAGGCACCATATGTTTTACTCAAAAGCCCAAATTTCACCAAATTTCAGAGGCTTCTTTCTCAGAGAACAATGAATATTTCTAAATGTTGTACTAAATAAAATAAATCCATCCATCAATCCAACATCAGAAGGATATTTAGAGGCTAAATCTTGATGCCCTTTGTAGGAAATGTAAAGAGACAATGGGGCATTTTGAGTAAGTTTTCCTCCATACTATGCAAACATTAGATGTTGGTTCTTTGAGATAACCAGACCTTTATTCTCCATTCAACCATTAAAGAATGAAAGAGGAAGAAGGAAGAAGATGATGCAATTTAAAGAGCTGCAGTCTGTTTAGATTCTCAGTCACCCAGGTCACAGTAGTTTCAAGAGCCTGAAAAAAGCTCTCGGGTTCCAGTCATAGCTCGAGTGGTGTAACCCCTGTCAATAAAAGATATAATATTTCTATTTCCTGTTTTCATCGCTTCACTGGAGGCTTTAGTGATGTTTAAGTGAAAAGTTTCATGCACATTATCATTTACTCCTGAAGTCTGCCTGTTTATATCTGACTCAGTGAAGTGTAAAACCTTAATTTTCAAATTCCCTCTTTCCGCTCTGCTTTTATTCACCTAGTATTTTTATTCACATAGTTTTTTCATATTAAAGGGTCTTTGCCATTATAGTTAAAAATATTAAACACATGCAGCAGCTTGGCGTGACTCACAGTTCACAACACCCTTTATTATATAAGGACATGCAGTTATACAAGAGCACAGATACATAAAGTTATTGCAGGACTCTCTGCAGTCCTGTGAAAACCTAAGTATGCCTCACGATTAGCTTGTAGAGCCACTGATACCAGTAATCATTATCTGTGTGTGGTTCACTTTTCTTTACAGCGTTGCTTCGGCTCATTGAGGTTTAAGACACTCCCTCTGTGCACAGTCCCACCACAGCACTTCAGTCAGGTTGCAGCACAAGCAGCATTAAATATTTTCCACTCAGCTATATTGTTTAATGCGATGTGACACCCCTCCCACTGTCTCGAAGGAAGTCCCATCCCACTCTTACTGATAACTATCTGACATGTAAGCGTCATCTGCCCATCAGCTGAGCCTACGAGGCAGATAAACTGCTCAGGCTCTCTCTTCCACTTCACCTTTAAGGAAAGGTCTTTTGTTGACTCCTTCCTCATCAGCTGCTTTGAGCCGGTTCACTACGAGCAGCCACCACTGAACAGAATAGGTCCCCTCTGAGGAAAGACTATGGTTTTAAAAAAAATACTGGTTTAAAATAGCCAAGATTTTTCTTTACCCATCTATCCACCCCACCTCCTCCATGCACTGCCTTTGAGGCACTATAAGTGACTTATGATCATATCATGAATGGCCACTAGAGGGTGTATTTTTATGGGCTTTTGCTGAAACTGTGGTTCTCTTGGAAAACGTAACGATGCTTATGATCAAGAGCCTGATTTTTGATTATCAAATATCAGATGTTAAGAGTCACATCGGCACTGAAAACAAGGCAGTCCCTTCTATCATCTCGATAATTTGCTTCCGCTTCTACTTAAGCTGCTTAACATAATAAAGGTTCGAACTGACTGCCTTGAACTGTGAACCCACAGGAAGCTTTCTGCTGCCACAAGTTAATAAAAGAACTGAAAACAGCTGCTGGCCAGCATGAAAAAAGTAAAAGCATGTGACACGAATGGTGTTGGTGGTGGCTGGTGTCAGCCAAAAGAGAGCAACGGAGAACCAAAGTACACACAAGGTCACCTTTTTTTTCCCCTTTCTGTTGGCCTGACACAGCTCGAGGCCCAGGTGTGTTTACTGCAGTCCTGCACTCCTGCCAGCTGTTGATGATTAAACTTGGTTAAGGCTTTCAATTCCTGTTTCTACACTTCTGTGCTGGTGAGAATGCCGTGATGGGGACAGATGAGGTTTTAGACCTTCACCGCCACCTTTTACCAGAGCAAATACAGTATTTCACATTCGCTCTTTCACACACACACATAAACACGCACACACACAAACACTGTAAGTGCAAAAATAACAGCATGTAGCAATAATCAATAATATCAGTAGCGTCACTCCAATAGAAACACCGCAGAACAAGCAGAATCCCTCATTTAGCACTCATTTCCAGTGGACCAGCTTCACATAACAGTATCAATCTACTCACCCATCAGAACTTCACCTTTCAGGCCTCGCACTCGGCAGTCATGGACAGCACCGCTCAAATCCAAAGTCCTGGCAGTGTGCTCATCCTGCTCTCTTCTCTCCTTCCTCTTTTGATGAACATATTTTTGCTTTGCTTGCTAATTTAAAACGCTGCTGCATCAGCAAATGACTCTATGAGACACACGCCCAAAGACAAATCGCTGCATACTTGACGTCAGTGCAATTGTGACCAATTTGACCACAAACGACACGGAGCAAAGTTGGGAAGTACAAGCAACACTTTTCCCACCACCAAAACCTTTGAGTCAGGTGAGTGCAAAATGACTGCAGCTTAAATTATTTTCATAATGAAAATGCATACTGCATTGAAAGTGTTTCCAAAGAACATCAACGTCCAAGTCTATGAATTTTTTTTTCGAACCACTGACATTTTCAGAATATGAAAATAACTTTATGGATCTCTGCAGGTTTTTGTTTCAATTGCTAAGTTGAGAAAAGTGGAAACCATCTGATGAAAGTTTTTTTTAAAAAAAGGTTAAAAATGTCAGTGTTAAATAGAGCTTTCTCTAAAAGCACATTTCACTTCCTGAAGATGCAATCGCCTTTTAAAAAGGTCCACACTTTGCTCTGTCACTAAAAAATAATAAAGTTTCACAGCTCTGCTTGCTCTCAAATATTCATTCCACCTTTCTGAAAGTATCCCAGGCCTCACTTCCTGAGGAATTCCAGATTTGCCCAAATTGTCCTTATTTGCTATGATCTTGCCCCAAATTATCTTTCCAAAAAATATATCTGTCCCTTCCAACAGTCCTCACTTACCCAACATCTTCTTACTTTCAGTGTCCTTAGCTGTCCAGAAATGTCCTGAAAATTTCTCAGTTTTCACACAAATGTTCTCACATCCAACTACTCCAAATATCTCAACTTTCTGAAAACAGTTTTAGCTCACGCAGGTCATGAAGAGGTCCTAAACAGAAGCCACTGTTTAAGCTTCTTTAGTGCAGGGACACTGCTGCCCCTGCAATAAACCTTCACCCCACTCTTCCTTTTCATGCTATTTCTGACTTAACTGGTCTCCGGTCTGCTGTCACTGATGCCTGCTCTGCTCTGTATGGGGGTCTTGCTGCTGCTCTCCTTGCCTTTGAAATTTCTTTCTATACAAAAGCTTCAGCTGACACTTAGTTTATACTTCTGCCATGAATGTAGAGCCTTTGACGTAGCATACGCAAGTGGTTTACAACATTCATACCTGTGCAGCTGCATCAGTGGTGATGTGTAGTCCCATTTCTAGGAACATTTCAGGTTACAGGGTTGGGTTTTTGGATAAGATGGACTTACAATTACAATTACAGAAGTACAGACCCCTTAGCTTAGCTCATTTACCTACTGTATCCTGTTATCCTGCTGATCCTGGTAGCACACAAAAACAGGTGCGACAGATTTAAAGAATAAAATAAATGTTAGGTACTTAACATCGTTTGAACTTCACCACTTTTGTTCTTCTCGCTTTTTCACTCATCTCCATGATTGTCCTCCTAACTGCTTTGAGCTGCTCATACTGAGGCTGTTGGCTTGTGGCTGGCTCTGAGCTCTGGCTATGCTTAGCTTTAGCCACTACTATAAAATGTTTATGTTCAGCGGGGAGAGGGTGATTTAAGTGTCGGGTTAGTTTTGTTGTTATAAATGTTTTCCCCGTGGGTTACAGGGGATTTATATTGATATTATGCTTCAGAAGGGGTAATGCAAAGGCGGTCCACATCTGTCTTCAGAGAGTGTCTGTTGGTCCATCAGCCAGAAGCAGAGAAGACTGACATTTTAACATACGAAGGGCAGAAGTGAAACCAAGTGTTAAAAACAATGAAAAGTGTCCACTGCAGCCTCTGTCTGTGCTTTTCATGCTTCTTCCATTCCCAGTGAACTCAGCAATCCCTATTCCCTATTCTGGCCCACTTGCCACCCAATCAGCATTCAAATGACACATAAGTCATACGCATCCAGTGATATGCAGTTGGGATTTTGGAGGACTGCAAGGGTCTCCATATGCTGTTTGAATGGACATCCATGCACAAACAGACACATTTACAGTACCATTAATTACACCTCCAAGGCCCTGATGGTAGGAAGGGCCCAGTCCAAATGACTATCAAAGTGGCCCCTCCTTGTAATCCCAGTATTTCCAGAGTTCCACTCTGTTGAAGTCATGGTTCTGTGTTGTGAACCAAGGCCTAATGTTTTCTGATTAATTTAATTGAAGTTCTGCAAATATTTACTCAGTCATTTTACACTCTACTGACTATGGTGGAGGGACATGCTGGGAGATTTATTACTTATACTTCCTGACCTTGCTCTCTGCTCTCTGTATAAAATGCACACTGACATCAGCTATGCACCAATTTGTTTGCTGGTGAACATCTTATGGAGTAGTTTGCTGGCACAGCAGTGATTAGCAAGCAAAGTGTTGGCCAAAAGAGGAACGAGAGAAGAGAGCAGGATGACTACACCACCAGGACTTTGGATTTGATCGATGCTGTCAGTGAGTTTGCGGAGCACAGGGCCTGAAAAATGAAATTCTGACGGGTGAGTAGCATGCACTCATAATGTAATGCGTGTGTCATTTATATCTAGCAGATGGTCCACTGGAAATGACTGTTGAATAAGGAATAAATAAATGCTTGTGCTTGTTATACATTGATTCATCCAGTTAGTCTGTGAGGACCTGTCGTTAATGTACTTCCCTATTTTGTTCCATGCGTACAGACATTATATGTCTGCATGTTACTTTAGTATGGTTTTGGGCTTGTTGTAGCCTGGTTGAACAAGATGAGTTGTGTGAGTTTACAGCACAAGCTAGAATAGATGTGTCCATTCTCCCGACCTCTGACTGCGGTTGTTGTCCATGGTGCTGATCAAAAGCTGGAATGATGCTACTGATAAGAGTGATTGTTGCTAAATTAAAAAAATACAAAAAATACAGTGAGTGAGTGAGAGAGAGAGAGAGAGAGAGAGAGAGAGAGAGAGAGATGTTGTCTTTGTAACAGAGCGGTAAGGACCTAAAAAAGAGTTACAGCCCGAGGCCGATCACAGAGTTGTCAAGCCTGTGCATGTTACCCCTCTGAAACCCTGTTACCTGATGTACACCTCCCTAGAAATGGGACTACAGATAGACATAGAAAAACGTTATTGTCATTCAAAATTACACAATACAGATCGTGTAAAGGCAGCTGTTAATTCCCCCCCCCCCATGTGTACTTTTTTGCAGCGAGAGAATAATAATCATCACCTCAATATAATGACTCACAGACGTCAGCAAAATCCTGGAGGGAGATGGCTGAAACTATCAGAATCAGACGTGAAGGAATGTACAAAGTGGGAAAACTTGAGTGACCACTAAAAAACTGGGCTACAGAATGGACGAAAGTCTCAGAATTTTATTTTATTTATTTGTTTATTTTTTTATTTTCCTATGCATAAAACACCGGGACATGACTACGAGGTAATTAACGCCACGAACAAGCATGCTGGTTAAGGAGTGGGTCACTTACGTAGGTTACGCTGTGCTTTATAAAGACTCACCGCAGAAGTCTAAATCAGTCGTAACTCAGTCAGTACTCACTGTGCGGCAGCGCAATACGAGGAAGTGCGTGTGTCCGTCTGGTAGTGTGTTTCTCATAATTTCCTGAATCCCGCTCCTGTAATTCACAGCGATATGGAAAGTAAACGCACCCCAACGAAGTGAGAGAAAGAAAAACTGGAAAATGAGGCACGAAGGTAAGGAAAAATTCTTTCTAAAGCCACGCAGGGAAGTTTCTCTGAGTCATGCGCCTTTTATGCGCAAAGTGTGCGGCTGTCCGGGACCGAAACCGCGGACCAGCGAGTCTGACTTCAGAGTTTAGACGCACCGCTCAACTGTGAATATACAACATAGAATATGACGCAAAGAAGTTTAAATGCTTTCATTTTGTTGGGGGGGGGGGTAAAGTTACAGCAAACGCTACTAAAAAGAATCACAATCAAAACGTTTATGTCAATGACAAAAGGCACCATAATGATGCGTTGTTGGACCTGCCACGGGCTGCTGTACTGTAAAACCTCAATGGCAGTGTTTAATTGGACAGTATAGTTTTTTTTTAAAATAACCTTAACAGAGACGTTAAACCACCTGAGAACAGGTGTAGAATCTGCGGTACGGTTCAAAACACCGGGAGCGCGTGTGCGCGTTTCCTTCCTTCCTTTTGCTGCATTTAAGTGCTGTTGGAAACAAGAACACTACGGTGACGTCCCAGAGAATCTGTGCATTTCTCTCCCCTGTTCGTGCCATTCAAAATAAAAACTATACCCAAGCAGGAAGTGCTTGTTTTATGGACAAATATATTTTGAAGATTATTCGTGAATTTCTATTTTGGATTACTATTTATAGTCAAAGGATGCTTGTGCACTTCCTGAAATGCAAATGAAGAACAGCGAGAGGGGGAGCAATTTGACCTTTGACTAAGGAGTGGAACCACAATAGACCTGTAACAAATATTTGATCACTGTTTAATGCCAATAAGACAGATATTAACTCTCCATTACCCTTCGGAGTAGCTAGAGATATAGTATGAAAATCGTTGATTTCACAATTTTACACACACGCACAGGCAAGCAAACATAAACCGGAATTTGCTCCTACCTTGCCAACATCGCGTCTGGTCATCAAGTTGCACGGTGCCAGCCAGCGATGTGGTGACAGCATGGCTTTATGGTAACAGAATAAACAGATGACACTGATGTGACCATGAAATTATATCAAATTGTTTTATCAAATGTATGTAATGTGTACACAGTGTTATTCTCCACTGTTGCTGCCACATGCGATTACTTTTTTACATTAGTTTTCTGCATTTTGATACATCAGACCAAAAACATATGTTACTACCGTGCTTCCTCAACCAAATTTTGTTTGTAGGTTTGTTTTGAGCTTCTTTTTTTTTTTGAGTTATTTTGAGCAATAATAATAATACGAATGTGACACACAACAACCGCCGCCTGGATGTCACCCACTGGTTTCTGGGCATTTTGAAATCACAATGTTTGCTTCTTGGCCAATGCTGTATATGTTTTTGGACCATATTGGGACAAAATACATCCATAAATTGTTTGGATGTATGCTGGTCAGTGCTAAGTAACAGATTATAAAATATTGAAGCATATTATTTGCCAGTTAATTCCTGTAAAGTACTCCAAAAGGAGCTGACATCACAAACACAGTTGATGACAATTCAATTCACTTTTATTAATATAGCCCCGAACAGTTGCCACTTTAAGACAAAGACCATACAATAACAGAGGGAAGACCCCAACAATCAGACGACCCCTTATGAGAAAGCACTTGGTGACTGTGGGAAGGAAAAACTCCCTTTTGAAAGTTTTAGTCCTAATCTTAAAATTAATCCAAGCTGGGAGCTGGTTCCATAGAAGAGGGGCCTGAAAGCTGAAGGCTCTGCCTTCCACTCTACTTTTAAATACCCTAGGAACCACAAGGGCTGATCACTCAAGACTGTGTTTGTGAGAAGAAGGATTTTAAATTCAATGCTGGATTTAACAGGGAGCCAATGAAGAGAAGCCAATATGTGAGAAATATGCTCTCTCTTTCTAGTCCCCGTCAGTACTGTAGCATGTTGAATCAACTTAAGGTATTTCAGGGAGGTTTTAGGACAAATTGATAATAATGCATTGCAGTAATCCAGCCTAGAAGTAATAAATGCATGAACTTTTATTATTTTATCTCGACTGAGCACCAAATCAGATTTTAAAAAAAAGTCTGAGAAATCAGACAGAGACTCTGAGTAATTTCTAAAGTGGATAATAGAAAACAAAAACTGGTTTTAGAGTTTTCCAGTTAGGATGGACAAGGCTAAGAGAAATCTCTAATAAACATGTCTTTCAAATAATAATTTAAAAAAAAACTCAATAGATACTTAATCCTTGAACTTACTCCTTCAAACCAAGGCAGCAAGCTAATTATGTGATCACTGTCTAATGAGTTGATAGTGAAGTGAGTAAATTAATAGTTTGTGGGGACACTGAGTACAAAGATATTAAAGCTCAGTAATTCTGATGTGGGGTTTTCCTGGTGTTACACAGATCCCCTTTACTTAGAACAAAGAAGAAAACTAACTAAAATTATGTTATACAAGCTTAAAAGTAAATAGTATAAAATCTTTAAGAATCTGTTGAAATCTGTTAGAACATACAGCATAAAGATGCGTTTGTGTGTATGTTTATTTAGACATCCAAGTGTACTGTTTGTACTTTAAAACCCTTTCTGAGCTTCTTAAATTTTCCATAAAAATAGCCCCTTCATTATGATTAAGAAGAGAAACCTAATCAAACAAAATAAAAAGACTGAGCCAAAACAAGGAAAATCATCCTGGAAACAAGGGAAACTGTGCTATCTGGAAAATCAGTATATGTTACATGTAAATACAGACAGTGGTGAAAAAACCTTGTAGCTCTAAAAAGAAGAAGAAAAAGAAGCAGACAGAAACAGGTCATAGTGAAAGTTCAGGTGTAATGCCATTCTCAGAATGTAGGAACCAAAAATACTGTAAAGCTCTTAAGAATAAGGTTTCCACAGAAAATGAAATTAAATAACTCTAAATAAACCTTCTAGACTACCAACAAGCAAATTTCAGAAAAAGAATCGGTTTCTCCTGAAGTATTACTTCAGGAGAAACCGATGTGGGCACAGACAGAGGACTTCCTGTCTTTGGCCACACTGATGGAGACCTGGTTCTAGGAATTTACTTAGTCTCACTAAATAAGTTCCTTGGTTCCTTAAGATGCTTCCTTGGAACAACAAGTGTAAAGGAGCATTTCTCTGGATGGAAGAATGTGTTAAACATTAATATTTGTGCATCTCTCTTCAGATCAGCTCCATCCTTTTGAGGTCTGACATTTTCCACCAATGGGCTGAGGCCGTGGGCGGGGCCAGGATGAGTGCTGACCTGCTGTTGGAGGAACTGCTGATCAAGCGTTCACAGCAGAAAAAGAGGACCTCGCCGCTGAACTACAAGGAGCGGCTGTTCGTCCTCACCAAGAGCCAGCTGACATACTATGATGGAAGAGCTGAGGTCACTTTTTGTTTCCGTTCATTTGTTGTATATCATTTTTAGCTGAAGGACTGACGAGCTTATGTGATGGCGGAGCGTCCATCCATTAGTTGGTTCTCCTCTTACAGTACTGGTCAGATTTTAGTAAAATTAGATGAATTTGTCCTGGATTTTAATTCTCAGAAATTGGTGCAATAAAGCTAACCAATGAATTTAATTCCATTCAATTGGATTTATACAGTGCCAAATCACAGCAAACAGTCACCTTAAGGTGCTTTATATTGTGAGGTAAAGACCCTACAACCAAAGTCAAAAGTCTGGGACCCTCACCCACTGGGTAAGGGTCTCCAGACCTTTGACTGGTACTGTATCACTTTCTTTCTGTACAATAACCTTTAAATTGTGATGAATGATGGGCCCGATGAGCTTCTAGTTCACTGACGTTCTAGTTATATTTGCGTTTATAGTTGTGAACACTTTTTTTTTTAAGTGGGCCTATTCTGCTACTAGAGTAGCTTTGCACGAGTAAAATACCAAAACAAGACTGATTTACTTTATACTGTGCCTTCATGCAGCCCCTCCCACGAGCTTATTTAAAGCCCCTCCTTTAAATCCAGCTTTACTTAAAGCCAACTTTTTCTGACCGGCTGCCCCACATAGAAATGAGTGGGTGGGGCTTTTTATGGCCATATTAGGGATTTCCCCTGTCTATGATGTCATATAGAATCAAAAATAGAAAAAACCTGTCTGAAAATGAGTGTTCAGAGCAGTCTGCAGCATAAGCATCTGGCTCACAGGGATTATCTGTACATGGTAAAACTTTAAATGGTTAATGTTATTATCCATCATGGTAATAACACATGACAGAAAATAAGGAAAAGCACAACAGGTCAGCTTTAAAGTAAGGCTCAGCATTCTAGGTACGCAGACTCAATCATTTGTTAGATGGTTTGTTTGATTTGTTAGTGAAACTTGACCATATGCTCAGTATCCTGTTAGCTTACTTTATGATAAAAACTGGTATTTGGACATTTTTTTACCCACTTTTCAGGCACAAATTAACCAAGTACTGTGCAGACTTTCCCCCTTTCTTTGCTATATGACACCTGAATTTTTGCCCCCTAACTTTCAACCCTTGAAATGCTGACTTTTACACTTTTGGTTAAAAAAAAAAAAATACCAGAATGCGTTTGTCTCATCAAAGAACACGAAAAACACGCGAGTCTGCAGTAGCTCTTTCACTTTACACCAAACCAGACCAGACATTTCTCTCTTTTTCCTCAATCAGTAAAATGTCATCAATCAGCATTTTTTAACTATTCCCTTCAAATTCTGCAAATAAATACATCCGACAATGAAAGTATCTTCTAAAGCTTCAAGTAACAACACCCTGTTTTACCGTTTCATGTGCAGTTTCAGTTCTGAATGTAACGCCCACATGGCTGCATGCACCGAGGGCACTTATCGCAGCTTAAATCAAAAATACTGCTGAAGGAAATAACACTTTGAAGGAGGTTACACATCGTAAATAATATGACAGTCATTCGATTGTTGCTGATGTGCAAATACTGTGTGGTGCAACAGCACAAAATATCTGAGTGTAAAAGTCTACAGTTTGCTTAATATTATAAATATAAAAATAACATATTTTTGACATGTTTGAATCAACAGAAGAAGTTCAAGAGGGGCTCCATCGAACTGAGTCGCATCAGATGTGTGGAGATTGTCAAGAATGGAGGCGGAATCATCCCCTGCCAGAACAAATACCCCTTTCAGGTACAAACCCACACTGTGACACTTTCATATGCAACCAGCGCGTCCTCTTTCTGTGTAGTCATGCTGTCGAGTTAAAGGAGTAGTGCAAGATTTGTGGAAATGTCTGAGATCATCCTCCCCCAGAAAATGGCCAACAGGTCAGCTATGCTCTCTGATGTTGTTAGTAATTTGACCTGTAGTTACATTTTAAAGTTAAAATTTAAATATATGTATCACTGTGTTTTCAGACAGCTTTTTTTTTTCTTTCTGTGTTTGTGTCTAGGTGGTGTACGATAACAACACCCTCTATGTATTTGCTCCGAGTCACAACAGCAGAAGCCGATGGGTCCAGAGCCTCAAGTATGGTCAGTTCATGTTCTGTTCAGTGCAAACAAAACAGATGTACATATTCAGGGTTATGGCGAGAGAGAGAGATCGTACTCTGAGTATCTCTGAACTACTGCGGAGATGTTTTTTCACACTTTGAACCACACCGCTGAAACTGGTTTTCACACATACAAAGACATCGCCAGTGCCCCTCCACTGTTTCCATTGTTCTTGTTGTGCCTGTCGTGAGAAATTTAACTTTTGAACCAGACGCACTGGGGGCTGCTTAGCAATTTGACCCAATTTCTCAAACCTCACAATGGTTAGTTCATGATTTTTGTCTCACAATTTGTATCATTACTGATGTTCTGTCTAGAGATGCACTGATAGTGATAATCGTTTTATTTTGTTGATGTCATTCCAAAGATACAAATTTTCTCTATAAAAAAAGTAAACCAGGCATATAAATGGGTGCATCTCAAAGTTTTTCGCAGAATGTACACTTCAATGGGTAAAATGTGTAGTAATGTCTACATTACTGTAGACCAGGGATCCTCACAGCCAGGCCTCGAGGGCCGGTGTCCTGCAGCTTTTAGATGTGTCCCTGATCCAACACACCTGAATCAAATGGCTGAATTACCTCCTCGGTATGCAGTCAAGTTCTCCAGAGTCCTGCTAATGACTTCTATATTTGACTCAGGTGTGTTGAAGCAGAGACATATCTAAAACCTGCAGGACACCGGCTCTCGAGGCCTGGATGTGAGGATCCCTGCTGTAGATCATACACCATTGGTCAGGTGGTTGGTTGCAGTATAGGTCATTACCCCCAAGCTAGCAGGGGGCAATTGACATATTTTGGCTTCAGTTGTGGATGGCATCTCTTGACTTGGGAATACATTTGGACATTATTCAGGACACTGTTCATTTGGACCGAATTATTTAACGTTCAGAAAACAATCTTATATTGAATTTCATCAAACTCTTCTTTGAGTGCATTCATGAATAAATTGGAATTGCAGCTTTTCTGCTTTCTGACTTGACTGAAAGCCGTCGGACAGTCGACTCCAAAGCTGTAACATAAACCGGTGTGGCTTTTCTCTCATTATTTATATTGAAATTAAGCAAAGGTCAAAGGTCGGGAGTTGTTTCAAAGAGTGGTATTTACATTGGGAAGCTGTTTATATGGACCCACAACATCAACTGGTAAATTGAGCTCTCAATGCAAATAAAACAGGCCATCCTTAGTCTGCCAGAGCAACTTAATCAGAGACAGAGCGCACACATTAGAAGTGGCCCAATCAACATCAATCTGGTACATTTTGATAATTAAAAAAAATGATGAACTCTGGAAGATACAAATAGAGACATCTGTGGAGGATGATCACAGGATCCTTTCCATGGGAAAGGAAACATCCAGCTAAATAAAGAACACTCTGCAGCAGGTACACATTTTTTATCCAGATAAGACTTCATAAGAAAAAATACAGAACACAGCGCAAGTTACAAATCACCCTCAAGAACAGAAAGGGCAAATTAGAGTATCAAAAAAAAATATCTGAAACAGTCAAACCAGGTCAGGTACAGTGGGGGTTTTTTTACATTAAAATGAACATACACTAGAATGATGGGAAGAAAAAAGTATTTAAAAGACATCACCAGTAAAACACACACACGGCTTGCAATGGCAATGGGTCACTTGTATTTATTAAGGATGTGGGGGAGGAGCTAGATGAACTCTAAGGTGTAAACGGATTTAGCCACATGCTGCAAAGTTGGCTGGATGCTGCTAGAAAGTACAGATGGACAACAACTCAGAACAGACTGTGAAAGAAAACTGAATGTTTTTGATGGTAACAAAGTGGAATATTCTTCACTGACTGAGGCCCCACAAGCAAACAACTGAAGACAGCTGCAGTAAAGGGCTGGCAGGGTATCACAAAGGAGGAAACCCACTCATCTGTGACAGTCACGGGTTCCTGACATCAAGCTGTCACAAAGTGTGGTTGCAATTTGAACATTTTACAGGGTGATTTGCATCTCTTGGGGGCGAATGCAATCAAAATTTAAAAAATTATAAAAAAATCTAAAAATATATGGACCTAACTTTATATGCAGTCAATGGCCTATCGTGGAAAATCTTACTCACATAATCTAGATGAGAAAGACCTGCTTTTGTTTCAGTTTTGTGCATTTGTGTGTGCATCCAGAGATCAAAGACAACCCGGAGGTCTTGGTGAAGTTTCACCCCCAGTTCTGGCAGGATGGGTTGTGGCTCTGCTGTCGCCAGGCAGAAAAACAGGCACTAGGGTGTGAACAGTACAACCCGTTAGAAGACAGTAAGTGACTGACACACACTTCTTTGTCTTTCTGTACAGCATCTGAATTTCTGTTACCATGAATGTCCCTGTGCCAAAAAAACAAAACAAAAAACCCTTCAAACAGAGCTTGTAACGAGGCAGAGCTGACCAGAATGTCTTCATAGGAGCAGGAAGGCACACGCTGCTTAAACCATCCCACCGCCAATGAAAATCGAGTCATTAGCCATCCATGTGGTGTTTTGTGAATGCCGCAGACATATCACGAGTGAAGTCAGGGGTCAGTGCAGCAGCAGTCTCATCAGTTAAAGCATTTTGACACACAGGATTTCATCAACCTGTAAGGTGAAGCTTGGACCTGGAGCTCTGGAGCCAGGTTTACCCAACACTAGCTACACATATTAGCTGCTTGATAAGCTCATGTCCTCTCACCGCACTGAGTTTATTTCAGCCTAAGATTTACATAAATATAAATTTTAATACCTGATGAGTCATTTCTGTGTATTTAAAATTCATTGTGTGTGTGTGTGTTACACAATAGAACAGAACGGAACTAGGATACAGCGAACTTGGGAGTGCTGGTGTAGCTCTAATCTTCTGCATGGTGCATTAGAGGTACATGTCTAAATTATGACATTAAAAAAAAATTACATTAGTCACACCCCACAACCACCACAGAGAGAGAGAGAGAGAGAGAGAGAGGGCGTTATTGTAACTGTGCGTGTGATTCACTTCAACTGTTCTTGTTTTTGAGAGCGGAAATGGCCTTAGGGAAGAAACTATGATTATTCGGTAGTTCGAGTTCTTGGTGACCTGTAACACCTGCCTGAGGTCAGGGGCTCAAACAGGTCGTGGCCAGGCTGAGAGCGGTCTTCAGTAATGCTTTGGGCTCTGGTGAGGTAGCGTGTAGTTGCTATGTGTAGCGGAGAGGAAGGAGAGGAAGGAGGTTGACCAATAATTTTGTGGGCTGTGCTGATGAGCTCAGTCAGCTTGCCACACTGTGAGGCAGGGTGAAAGCACTCAGCTGTGGAGCAGGAACAACTTAGTTGTGCTTAAATTCTATTTTTGTTCCGTTTTCTGTACTCGGATGCACACTTAAAGTCACAGTGCTTCAGTTAATCAACCATTTCTTTAAATTTAAACCTTTTTTATGTAAAGTGACTCCAGCCATCAGTGAAATGTAGTGAAGCAAAGCCAAGAACTGAAATGCACTTTGGTAAAGTTCCTCAAACTTGTATGCACAGCTAGTAGAATACATTTCTATAGTCATTAGTATTATAAATTTGCAGGAGAGTGACCATTAGAAAACTCTGTGTTGCTTCTTTGCCGTGGTTATTTTGGTAGCTTTTGAAACACTTGATTCACCAAGCGCAAAACAAAAACAGGAACCCACGTTTAAAGCTCAAAGCTAAAGCGTTGACCTGCACATTTAAATTTGCAGCCTTGGCAACAGTATAGTGAGCCTCAACTGTTGATCAGCAGCATCACAGGTGACTGGAAGTGCAGGGGTCAAAAGGTCACCGTGATCTGACAGCAGAGATGATGATGGAGATAAAACGGAAAGAAAAAAAAATATTCAAATTTTGTGCTTCACTCGCTGTTTCTGTTCCTTTTTTTTGTAGTTTCCAGAAAACCTCTACCCCCGATTCCTGGAGAGAAGTGTAAAAAGAGAGGGTAGCCACACACACACACACACACACACACACACACACACACACACACACAGAGTCATAGCCATAGTCAAAGCTGCGAGCCTTTAGTCACTCCTACTCCTCCTGCAGCGTCGGAATCCTCCTCCCGCCCCCCCGACCCCTGAGGACGAGGACGATGAGGAAGATGAGCAGGAGGTGGTGGTGGCTCTGTATGACTTCCCCGGCATGGAGCCTCATGACCTGAGTCTGTTCAAAGGCGAGGAGTATGTCATCATAGATAAGTGTGATGTCAACTGGTACAAAGCACGCAACAAGTATAAGTGAGTTCATGCTGCACAGATATTAATACACACATATTTGGTCTTACATCATCTTTTGCCACATGTAGCTGCTCTGCGACGGGCCATTTCTAATTATCTGGTGCGTTAACTTTGTGTTCTCAGTGCAATAACACTGTGATTTGGCATTTATAGAACTGCAGTATTTTATTATTAACAAATCAGAAAGTTTTATTATGATAATAAGAACGATGTGATCTAAGATGTTCAAATTCACACCATAGATGCATCTACTGAACATCCCAGAGGACTTATTTCTTACCGTAAAAATGCTAATCACAGAGAGGGACACTATCCTCAGTGGTTTATATTTATTATGATTTTAGCATTTCTTATGTCTTCTAGAACTTGTCCTTCTGTTGGTGCCACCTAAAGACTCTACTGCCAGGAGGCTGGGGGGGGCATTGGCTGCTGACAGCATGTTTTTTTCTCAAAGCTACAGGGAGCCTCTGAGATAGACAAAAAGGATTTTGTGACCCTTAAGACTTCATTACCCCAGAGGGGGGAACAGGGTATTGTTTTTGGTATGTTTAGTATTACAGCAATATACGGAATTTGCACGAATGATGGCCAATGACCCCTTGATCACCCCTAGATCACCTGATTCAATTTTTCCTATAACTGGGTCAAGGTTTAAAAAAAAAAAAAAAGAAGAAAGAAAGAAAATTGTTTATTATTTGGAGTCCATCCACATGATGAGAGACTTAATGTAGCTTTGTGTTTGTATCAGATCCAGACCTAAATTCCTGGCAACAAAAAGCTGAGACACTGATCTTTTGTCTAACAGCTTTTCATTTTAAACACCAATGTTTTCAGTCTACAGCAAAAAGAAATGGACTGGACAAACACCCGAACAATATCCTGCTTCCTCTACATTCAGCCTCTCATCATGTGGGTGGACTCCAAGTAAAGTCCATGTCATTCCACGAGCATTGTCTCCTCGGACGGGTCGTGCTAAAGTCGAGGGGCCCTGGTGGAAAAAGTAAGGACACTTTAGATTCAAGTCTTGACTTTGGAGCAGGCAGGAGGACCCACCTGAGAATCTAAGGCTGAGAACTGGCTCATATAGGGTCAAAGTTCTTGTTGTGTAGCTTCAGTTCAGACCTTTGAACCTACTTTAAAAGTGACCAGTTAAATCTTAAAACCAATTCTAAACTGAAGAGGAAACCAGTGAGCAAAGGTCTGCTAAAAGCAGCTAGTTCACTTCCTATTTGTGCCAGGAGGAAAAAAAAAGCATGAATGATTTTCTGTGTTTTGGCACCCTTATCTATTCCCACGTGTGTCTGTATATGTGTGTGTGTGTGTGTGTGTGTGGTGGTTGGTTTGTTTCTTTCACAGTGAGGAAGGATACATTCCAAGTAACTATGTAACCGAGAAGAAATCTGGAAACCTGGTCCAGTATGTGTGAGTGTGCTAATCATTTCCCACAATAAAGTTGCATTTTGATATCTGGCTGAATCCAAATACCTGGAGGGCTGTTTACATCCACCATTTACTGAGTCTGCTAAGACTCAAGCGTGCCTGCTTTGGACTGAACACATGACCAACCACCAAACATTTAGGTCCACGTTGGGCGAGGTACTTTTGGGCCACATTTTAATTAGATTTTGCTGCATGGTCCCACAATCGGAGTTATTTGTAAGTTAACAGCGTAAACTTGAGTAGATCTGAGTACTCTAACGTGTAATTTTCTGACCGAGGCTGTTATTGTCAACTAAAAATTAAAACTAAGGCAGAAAAAAGTCCTGTTATTTGAAACCCAAAAAAATGTTGTGTGTTTACGTAACTAACAAAATTCTGATTAAAATATAGAGAAACCAAATTTAAGTCTTTGGACGGACTGTGCGAATGAAAAAATCATGTGCAGAGTTTATGACTATTTCACAAACTGCCATGAAGCTGTGCTGAATATATATTCAGATATGTATCAGACAAAAACCTGCAGTAATTAAAGTGGGTTTTTGCCAAAATAGATGAGTTAAAAAAACTGGTACCCCAAAACCAGCTTGCTTACATTCCCTGTCTTGCATTAATGCTTCCATCCAGTGCTGCATTCCCATGATTGACTTTC
Source organism: Pterophyllum scalare (assembly GCA_024447675.2). NCBI lineage: Eukaryota > Metazoa > Chordata > Actinopteri > Cichliformes > Cichlidae > Pterophyllum > Pterophyllum scalare. Next base: position 14,728 of record JAMQGT020004216.1, on the reverse strand, counting down.
AGCTTTCCTGAGACACCATCACGGTGCCATCTAATTGGAGGGCTAATTCAGTTTTTGCCATTGCAAACTGATTAAGAGAAATTGTTGTCATTTGGAGACCAATTTTTTTACTTTTGAAGTGAATTTGTTCACAGTTGGTTGATACAGGTCACTGTTGGTCATGTTCTCCTTTTATCTGAATTGGCTCATTTTACTCTTGACATCTGGACTCAGCCAGCTGGTAGTTCTTCATTTGACAAAACAGAGGACTGGAGACAGCTTCATGTTCTGGTTTGTTTGTTCCAGCTGGTACAGCAAAAACGTCAACAGGAACAAAGCAGAGGAGCTCCTGAGGAAGGAGGTTAGGCTCTCTTCCCTTTCTCTGGTTCTTTGTCTTTGTTTCCTCCCTGTGCAGACTTGGTTCTCTGACACTCTTCATTTTTTTTTTTATTTCCTTCATCTGTCCTTTATATTTTTAGGGACAGCATCCCTCTCCCCATACCTATTTGTGTTCAACTTTCTAACAAATTTCCCCAAAATGTTTGGCTTGCTTAAAGGGTGCAGAGCTAAAATGGGTTGTATCAAACAAAAGATGGACTGAGTGTTTTTCTTAATCTTTGAACATGCACTAGGTTATTGCCGATCCATCTGGGGTTTGGGTTCAGTTTACAGGTACCAGCCAGACTTTTGACTGGTCCTGTATGTCCACTCCTTTTATGGAATTTCTGCCTTTTTTGGAACACAAGTCTTTAAATGACAAACCTATAGGCAAACTTTATTTGACAGACAGCATCTTCTAGTTTCTGAAAATCTGTCAATTTAGCATGTGGCTAAAAGAAAACCCAACCCTAACACTGTTCAGATTGCCGGTGACCTGGTGGATGTTGAGGGGTTAAACAAATATAGACAATACTATTCTTTGATTATGTTAACATCACAAACTAACCTAACTCAGATCTGATCTAGTTTTCAGCCGTTGTTTGTCTCTGCGCTGTCCCTTGCAGGACAAAGAAGGCGCTTTCATTGTCAGAAACTCCAGCACTCCGGGAGCATACACCGTTTCTCTCTACACCAAGTCTTCAGGGTAAGTCTGCATACTTGTGACAGTTTTATTTTTATGTAATAAAAGCTTCTATAAGCTTGATTTCAATTCCATTGTGGCTATGTTGTGTTTGTAGGGAGGGAGGTGCAGCTATTAAACATTACCATATCAAGGAGACACAAAGCTCATCCGAAACAGTTCTATCTGGCTGAGAAACACCTGTTCAGCTCCATCCCGGACCTGATCGAATACCACAAACACAATGCCGCAGGTAACCAGCAAACACACAGAAAAACATCAGCCTGTGCCTGTGTCAGTGATTGTAACTAACTCGCTCAGTGCTTGTCTGACCCTTTGAGGCACTAGCATATCATCATGACGTCCCCAACCCTAGCCCCTAACCCTATGTTTTGGAGACAAGCAAAAAGAAATCTTGGTAAAAATGGAAATTATTTTTGATGCATATCAGTTGATTATCTTCTTTGATTCCTGATTGCCAAAACTTGGGAGAACAATTTTTTAAAAATTGCATATCTTGATGATGACTTAGACCCCTGAGGACAAACTGATCAATGAAGGAGAAACTGATTTTTAGTTCAGGCAGAGCAAGAAGTTTAGCTCAGCTTGCAATTTTGTTAAATCAGCTGATAATTTCAGTGGCAGCTGATGACTCAGATGATACTTGTCCAAATAGCTAATGTCATACTAGGCTATGTTAGGGCATGCTATTTGAGCCTGCTTACAGCTGCTGCAAGCCACTTTGCAACCCACCTCCACCCCAGCTCCACTCTTTAAAGCCATTTCTGATTTAATCAGTTTCATATGTGTTTGCAGTCACCACCTGCTATTTTGCTTTCTTACTATTGCCCTCCGTGCGCTGTTCCCATGTCTGCCCTTTCATGCGCAAACATATAAGGGTGATAGAAGTTTCCATCTATTTCTTAATGAGACAATAAATGAATATTTACTTATTTAAATAAATGCTGTGTCAATAAATGCTGTTTTGTATTACTGCAGAAGGACATGAGTCTTGAGTACAGTAGACCTGACTGAAATTCAGACAATCAATCATGTCAAGTTATGTACACAACTTGAAATTTTGATGACTGTGGGGAACTTGAAGAATGAATCTTGGTATTATCATGAATGTACATATTGAAGAAAAAAAAAACTACCGGGAAAAGTCTTTTTAAGTGTATTTGCATTGTACATACACACATACAGGATGGTAAATGGACTGGCTCTTTCTACTTGAGTACTTAAAGCACTTTATACAACATGTCTTCATTAACACAAACATTCATACAAGCCCTTTTTTCTACATCTAAGTGCTTTCAGTCTAACATTCACGCACACATTCACACACCAATGAATTCATTGGGAGCAACTTGGGTATCAGTATCCTGCCCAACGATACTTTGGTATGCAGACTGGAGCAGTCAGGGATTGAACCACCAACTTTCCAGTTAGAGCTATCTACACAGGCTGTGCAATATCCATAAGTAAGACAGGGTCTGACATCTTGCTTGATTTTTCCTGGTCTACAGTCAAAGTCCCAAAGAAGATCAATTCATAGGGTAATGCAACAGCTCATCTGCAAATCAGCAGAAAATGCCAATTGGTTTGTAAGGTTTCCTGAAAGCAACAAGTTCAAGAGCCAGATCTCTGGTGGAAATGCATCTCTGTTATATTGATGCAAACATGCTCAAATTCATACCAAAGGAGTGTTCATACAGAAAAGGAGTAACACCAATGCAGTGACCAGAGTCCTTGGAATGCCACTGAAATGCAGTCGCTTGTAGCAGTGAGAGGCAAAATAATAACATCTGATGAGGACACTAATTGAGTGTGGTGGTTTCAGAGAGAGCTCAGAGTGAAGGGAAAGCTTTGATCTATCCTTCGATCCTCACCCATGGCCATAAGCTGCAGGTGATAACTCAAAAATATATTTGTGGATATATGTAACTTATCTCAAATTCTCCATTAGAAATAGCACGAAAAACAGTCATACAGGAAGGTCTCTCAAGTAAAGATCTCTTTTATACAGTTTTGGTGTCTTTACACGTCTCTCTCTCAGGCCTCGTAGCCAGGTTGAGGTATCCTGTTGGAAAACAAGACAAGTCAGTTCCATCCACTGCGGGCTTCAGCTACGGTGAGTCTTTACTGTGACCTGTGTAATTTTAAATAAACAATGCTCATTATTTTTTACTTTTTTCACATACCAAATGCTTTTTATTGCCAACAATGAATCAAAAATGAACCCTGTCATTGAAGTGACGTGAACAACAGCAGTGAACAACACTTTGTAACCACGGGGAAAATGTCCACTAATCACAATGCCAACAAATGTACAGACTCCAAACTCCTTATAAGGGCAAAAAATTCACAATGTGACTTTAAAAAGCTTTTTATTAGCAATACAATGTAACAAAACTGACTACGTTTAGCCAGCGAGGTGCTATGTTAGGTATCAAGTAATTACTTTATATTAAAAGGTAGCCAGCTTTGTCTAATTAAGCCTGTCTGACCAAATGGGAATTTGCTTGCTTGCAATTTTCAAATTACTTGATGAACATTAGAAAGTAACCATCACCAGATTCATGCATTTTGATTGATGCTAGTTCAAATATGTTCACTTAGCAGCAACAGGCATCATTAACAGTGTTTTGTGGAAGTTATCTTGAGCCCCCGTAACTCTTGAACTTTTTCCCCTTCAGAAAAGTGGGAGATCAACCCCAATGAACTGACCTTCATGAAGGAGCTGGGCTGCGGTCAGTTTGGAGTGGTGAGGCTCGGCAAGTGGCGAGCTCAGCACAAAGTGGCCATCAAGGCCTTGAGGGAGGGAGCCATGTATGAGGAGGACTTCATTGAAGAGGCTAAGGTCATGATGTAAGAGATGAAAATATCAAAATGTTACAGGTTGAGAAAAAGGTGAAGGCATAAAAAAAGGGAGATGATGAGCAAAACAAGGAAGGAATGAAGGAACCTGTGTGTGCAGGTCTGTTCATAAAATGCAACTACAAGTGTGTGAGCTCATCTCCACCTCTGCTGCCACCTGGCGGAGGCTGAAAAGTACTGCAGCAACACTGAAAAACATCTGCTCTTGTCATCTGTGTGGCTCCATAGTATAGTGGTTTATAGATTCACCTCATAAGTGAAGATTCTTGGTTTGTTCCTGGGAGGTGACACAAATCCATTTAGAGTTGCGTCAGGAGCTCAAACATGTGGAGCCACCCAGTGTGGTGAAATCTTGTGAATAAGGGAGCAACCAAAAGTAACTTTCTTTATCTTTCCCTGTCCAGCAGAAGGTTATGAGGTGATTGTCTTGGAAAAAGTTCATAAATCCTCTATTTAAAATCAGATAGGGCAAATGAATTAAATTACTTAAACATTTGAGGAGCTTTGACCAGCAAATGTTTGAAATTGCTGCCTGGAAAATGTCATTTCGATTCACAAACTGCCTCCCTCTCCAGGAAACTGTCCCACCCCAAACTGGTGCAATTATATGGGGTGTGCAGCCAGCAGCGGCCAATCTACATTGTCACAGAGTTCATGGAGCAGGGCTGTCTGCTGAACTTCCTCAGGCAGCGGCGGGGCAGCTTTAACCAGGGGTACTTGCTTAGTATGTGTTGGGATGTCTGCGAGGGCATGGGCCACCTGGAGACCAACGGCTTCATCCACAGAGACCTGGTAACGCCACGTTTGGTCTTCCTCTGGAAACTGTTTAACCCAAGCTTCAGGTAGCTGAACTGCTGAGTGTTTTTATTCACGTGGTTTGATTCCTTCCTCTTCTGTTCTCCCTTGTTTTCTAAAGGCAGCCAGAAACTGCCTGGTAAACGACTCTCTGGTGGTGAAGGTGTCTGACTTCGGCATGGCCAGGTATGAATGTCACTCCAGTTTCCCAGTTACAAATGACTTACATCAAGAAAAGCATCTGATATTACTAAATGCTTTTAATGCAGATATGTGTTAGATGATCAGTACACCAGCTCATCGGGTGCCAAGTTTCCTGTGAAGTGGTCGCCTCCTGAAGTCTTTAACTTCTGTAAATACAGCAGCAAGTCGGACGTCTGGTCGTACGGTGAGCAATAAATCTGGACCTGGACTCTACAGGCACATTTTGCCTCTTAGTTTGAGAGACAGAAATAACCTCAGTGCTCATATACTGTAAAAGTCACCTGCATGTCTGTGTGTCCAGGTGTGCTGATGTGGGAGGTCTTCACAGAGGGCCGGATGCCATTTGAGCAAAGTCAAAACCATGAGGTGGTGACCTTAGTTACACAAGGTCACCGCCTGTACAGGCCCAAAATGGCCAAGCCCGCCATCTATGACATCATGCAGCTGTGTTGGCATGAGGTGAGCAAAAAGTGTGAAGTAAAGCAGAAATTTTTTGTTTTTTCTAATCCTCGTTCGTATACGAAGTTTCATCCAGCTTGAATAACGAGTCTAGGAGAAGTTAGGGAACAGACATACAATCATTATAGCAAGACCTCACATCAGCAGTCAGGATAAGCAGAACACAAAAATGGATTTCAACCCTCTAAGTCAACCCAGGGTTTCCCCTGTTCACGTGAAAGCTGCGGCTTTGGCAACATCTGACCAACCAGACCACTCATTCTGGGTTATTCGCTAGCTGATTAGCACGCTGTCCGTGCAGATGCTTGCAAAGAGCTGAAGTTGTGTTAGCAGTATAATGCAGCATGACCTTCATGCTCTTGTCATTTCAAGCAATAAAAAAGAAGGAAGAAAAAAAGCAAGTTTGATACCCCCCCCCTGCAGAATAACTTTTGCAACTTGAGTAAAGACATAACTTTAACTGTAATCTAAGCACTGCATTTAGGCTACATTATTGGGTTACTGAAAAAATGTAATGTGATTACAGTAACGTTTTAATTTGGAACACACTACGCCCAACACTGGTGATAATTTACAAAAGGCATAATGCTTTGTTTTGTTTTGCTTTTTGAATTTGAGTGCAAGGTAGCTCAGCTGACCTCGTTATCTCAGCTGTCTCTAGCAGTAGTTTCCAAAAGGAGAAGTGAGAGTGCCCTGAGGTTAACCCATTGTTACCTCGGGCTTTTGTGGCAGCCGTCGTTATTAAAAAAATACAACCACACAAAACTGCGTCAGTGGAGCATTGCTGCATGCAGGAAAAACTGAATATTGATTGCTTATTTTTGTTTGCATTATGGATTATTGGAAAGGTCTGATGATACAAGAACCCATGGTCCAACAAAATACAAACATCTTGCTGATTATAAGTATTTACAAATATCAGTAAAATTGCTGTATTCAAATACCTCGTGTCCTCTCTCTGTCCGCAGAGGCCAGAGGAGCGTCCCTCATTCGCCCAGCTTTGCTTCATGATCTCTGAGGCTCTAGAGGACGACGAGGCAACCCAAAACTGACCACTCAGCTGCTCGCATCCTCCATGGCTGCCATTTCTGAGCCAAAACACAATGTCATGGTGCTTATTGTGTCTGGAATGAACAAATTAAATATGGAGGAAGGACCAAACGCACCAGCTCTAAACGCATCCACCAATCACGTTTCTCACTAAATCACCTCAGCTCACAGCCATGAAGCCTGAAGGCCACAACGTATGTTGGACGTTTTTCAGGATGACTCACTGACATGAACTGATGGCAGCAATGACAGCACACAAATACAGGCTCTGCGTGTTCGATGTATTATCTGCTGACACGTTTTCTCCCGCTCACACGTGAACAGGAAGCCGTTTGGTCAGAGATCTGTCAGCAACAAAAAGCCACAGAAAGTATTTTGTGAAGCTCAAATTTCCTTCAACTCTGTTTTCATTTGTGTCAACCGTTCCTGTGACATCCATCAGGCCAACCACAACCCTTCTAGAATTAATGTTGGGTTTGTTTTTGAGATGTGCTAAATCAACACATTTTCAGATAGTAGATGTTTCATTTTTAAATGTAATCTCATTATAGTTCTGTTAAAAGCTTTTCCATTGTTCTAAATAAAAGGGTGGACGCTAATGGAATCCTAACCCTAGATGGGTCGCCATTGAACTGGTTAACCTTTTAAGGTCAAAATATGTTACTTTTTTTTTGCTTCTTAAAAACTGCTCTCCCTCATCTTGGCAGTCCAAATCATGGGATTATGGTTAGTGTTGGGCCTCAGGTTAGGGTTGTCACTGATGAAGACCTAGACCTCACAGAGTTAAGGATGTGTGTGCTCTTTGCCATCACGTTATGCATCTATATTATTAGAGTAATGTAGACAGGAAATAAATGATGAAATGTATTACTTTTTTAAATAAAAACATAAAAATTATACTATGTAAAGTTGCTGTTTGTTTTTTTAATATCCGTATGTCATTCAGCAACAAATGTTGCAACTAGTCTTTTCTCCATTAACTACTCCAGAACCCTGCAGGTACCATTACTGACAGTCAGCTCACCCTCTTCTGAATTTTACAGAATTATTCATGTTCCCGTAATTGAGGAAGTGTTTCTAGTTTCTACAGCTGCTTTCACAAGACAACGCTGTTGATTATGTGGGGAGTGGTGAGTCAAGTCTTCTCACTGATTCACTTATTTATTCTTTTTTATATCAGGTTTGACATATATTTAAAATTAAATGTTCAATCTGTGTTATTTTGCATTTAATGTGTTTTTTTTTTTATTTGTATGTAAACAATGAATCATACAGAAATGCTACAGAATGACATTTAGAAGGATTTGTAAACTCTTCATAAACAATGAGATTTTTGCCTCTTTTTCAGTGTCTCAGAAGAATGAACGAGGAAACTGGTTACAAAATCTTAGAAGTAGCTACAGGTATAAATATTTCACTTTCTTCATATTTTTGACTTTTGAAAGTTAAAATAATTACATTTAATATTGCAGTGCATATAAACTTCAAATGATCATTCAACTAGAAAAAAAACCCTGAAAAAGTCTGTCATTATTTTTGCAAAAGTGTTTCTACCTGAACGGTGGCTGCATGCACCCAGTTAAAACATGCTGAACAGAAATAGACTATTAGTCATTTGAATGTTGAAACCACAACGCATTAAATAACTAACATCTTAAGACACGTATCAACTGACTTGAGTGGGTGTTAGTGGACTGTGGGTTATTGTGCTTGTTGTGCGACTTCCACCTAAATACTAAAAAGTATTAGCCCCGTCTCCATTAGTTACAGTTGCTATGCATGTCAACATTCTAATCATGGACTCGCGTTTATGTAGCATTTTTCTAGTCATACTGACCACTAAAAGCCCTTTAGACTACAACCCCAATGCCAACGGCTGTTGTATAAAATTAAAATTAAAAAAAAAAACAGAATGCAATGATTTGCAAACCTCATAAAGTGGACATAGAAAACATATCAATTTTTTAAACTGAGACATTTTACTATTTCATGAAAAATACTAGCTCAGTTTGAATGTGATGAACACATTGCAAATAAGTTGGGATGGGGAGGACAAAAAGCTGGAAGAGTAAGTGACATGAAAATAAACAGCTGTAGGAACATTTTGTAACTAAGCAGGTAAATTGACAACGTGTCAGTAAAATGATTGGGTCTTAGAGGAAGTCTATAAAGTCTATAAATTGTGGAACAATTTCAGAATACTGTTCCTCAACATAAAATTGTGAAGACTTTGAATACCTCATCAGGTACAGGACATAAAATCAAAATCAAAATATTCAGAGAATCTGGAGAAATCTCCAGATGAGGCTGAAAATCATTATTGTCTGCCCATGATATTCACGCCCTCCGGTGGCACTGCATTACAAACAGGCACGATTCTGTCGTGGAAATCAGGTCAAGAAGACTTCTAGGAATCGCTGTCTGTAACCACGGTTCATCCTGCCATCCACAAATGTAGGTTAAAGCTCTATCATGCAAAGAAGAGGACCTATGTGAGCATAAACTGGAAACCTTTATAACCTTCAAAGTATTGTAAATGTTTAATTCACTTCCTTATTCTACCCTTCAAATTCTTTTTTGCGCCAAAGTCTATTCTGAGAAAGTCCCCTTGAGGCCTCCCCTGGACTCACGTGGCCTTTCAGGAATGCATCTATGCAAATATAATAAATCTGCAAATTTAGATAAGTAGAGTCACAATGAGTCATTAAACGCAAGCACAACTTATTCATTTCCACCCAAGCAACCCTCGTGCATATCTTCTGTTGCCATTCATCCTGACCAACATTGTCCCGCAAGCAAGCGCCTTCAACCAGGGGAGCTGGAGCAGAATGGAAAGGTGCATCAAATGTGTTATGGACAAATACTGCAACAACAGCAGTGGTGTTACTGAGGGCTTTGTGTTAACTGGAGCACAACCCAGCTCCAACAACATCCTCAACAACAGGATTAACATTCCCTCTGCTGCTACAGCTCCAATATGGACATGTGGATCGCTGGTGCACGCTGGGGTGACAATGTTCCTGATGAATCTAAAGACAAATATCTGCAGACTAAGACTCTCTCAGAACTCCACAACAAACTGAGGACAGCTGACTCAGAGTTTAACGTGTTTCCTGGAACACGGTGTCCCCTACACAAGACTGTCACAGAGTTTTACCCAGAAATCAAAAACTGTACACATACAAACCGTTAAATACAAGTACACGAATCACCTGATACGCACGGACAAAACGACAGTTACGCACAAATCGGTTACGAGTGCAATAAGCTCTTTTTTTTTAAAGCAACTTTATTTTAAAACAAACAAGTATGCAACAATCACATGAATGAGGTATACAGAACAATATGATAATTAAGCAACAAGGAAAGAAACAAAAGTAAAGTAGCCAGGGGTGTTAATTAAAGAAAAACATGCAGAGATGTACATATAGAAATTGTCTTTAAAGCCTTTTCATTGACAGAGTCTGTTATTGATTTAATATATAGTTCCGTATCTTTAATAAAGTGCACAAAGCTTTTTGACACACATTTCAGGCTTCTGGAGAGCTCCCAGATTCCTGCATACATGGTGCGTTTAAGTGCTGGCAGAAAGCTGGGTCATCCGACTTTTAAGTGCGCATGCCCTGGTTACATCTGCATCCGGGTAACAAGGAAACGACCTCTTTTGCAGAGCTTCCTGATTGGTATCGCGAAGCCAGAAAGTTTTGAGTAAACACGAAAATTTGATACATAACTCAAAATTTCTACTAACTTGAAATTTCGAGTAAAGGATAGCAATTTTTTAGTGGTGGAAACAAGCTTCCATAGGTTTACCATGTGTACTGTGTGGGAAAAAAATACTCTCTCACCAGCAGGAATAGTGCAGGAAATAAACTCCGAGCTGTACTACCACTACTATGCTGGAGGTTTCTTCCTGTTAAAAAGGAGTTTTTCCTTCCCACCGTCGCCAAGTGCTTGCTCATAGGGGGTCGTTTTGACTGTTGGGTTTTCTCTGTGTTATTGTAGGGTCTTTACCCACAATACAAAGCGCCTTGATTTGGCGCTTTATAAATAAAATTGAATTGAACTGAATTACTACTGCTAGCAGACTAATGTTAAGATTCTGGAATGTCCTTCGCAAAGCCCCAACCTCAGATTTGTGGGCTATGCTTAAAGCCTGAGTGTGTACCAGGAAATCAACATGCCTGTCAGTTAGTAGAGTGTTGCTTGAAAGCATCACCTTTGCTGCTCCAAATATACCTTTTGTCATTGTGGGCAAATATGTCAATCCTAATATGTCTGACCATAAAACTTTTGGCATTTGGCTTGTTCGTGTGGGCAGCTGCAAATTTCAGTCGAGCTTGAAGGCGTTGATTTTGGAGCAGGAGGAGCAGCGTACTTGTTTCCTTCAAAACAACACTTAAATGCTCTGCTTTGGGTAAAGCAGGCCCAGCTCCCCTGACCACCACAATTCCCGCTTTCTCCCCTCACATGCAGAAAAACACAGTTTGACCACGCATTCCCCACTAGCATGGTTTTAGGTATTTTAGTTTGTGTTGCATGTGTGCTTACTCTGATATAAAAGTAAGCAGGAGTGTGAACCTGGAGCTGAACTGTAAACAACCTTTAAGCGGTACTTGTCTCTATAAACCTTTCCAGAGATCGGAACGTCAAAGATATAAACAACACATTCCAGTTCCGGGAGAAGTCATGGAGCCTGTTTTATGTCTTTAATATTTTCTGAAATCCCCTCATTTCTTAAAAACATTTACATTCACTTTAAATGGTGAATATGTTTTATTACAGTGGAAGTCTTTCTGACAGTGCTGTAACTAAGTTTAAGGATATATGGTGGTTGAAGTCATAGTTTCATTTATGAATAAAATCAGTTTACAGCTGACATGGCAAAGTAGCATTCTGTGTTTTTTAGCTGATTATTAGGGTGTACACAAGATAGGGAATCCTATTCTTAACTTGTGATGTTTCAAAGACATTTTACTTTATCTTCTGGCTTTAGAGTCAAACTTATAAAGTGGTTAGAAAAGGATGTTAAGAGCCTGCAGCAATAATGTTTTCACAGAGCTGACAGGCTTCGTTATTGTCACGTTAAGCAGCAGAATATTCAAAAGTATTACTGTGACACTGTTAATTTCAGCTGATGCATTTAACTGCTGTTAGTTAGAACATAGTTTAAGCATTTTTATCCAGTGCTTTATAGAAAAGCAAATAGGAGTGTGAAGCCTAACAAAATACACTGAGTGACTGCACAGTCATGAATGTGTACCACGAAACTGACACGTTTGAAAATCAGATAAAGACAGAAAACAGGCTCCGTGACTCCTGACGGAACTGGAATGTGATGTTTATGTCCCCGACGTTCCAATCTCTGGAGCAGTACTGGAGACAAGTAGGACTACTTAAAGGCTGTTTACAGTTCAGCTCCTGGTTCACGCTCCTGCTTAGATCAGACAGCACATCTATTCATACAACAACTTATACAGCAACAATTTTTCTAACTCAAAGTAAAGTACCTAAAACCATGCTAGTGGGAAATGCTATGAAACTAGGTTTTTTTTCTGGATGTGAGGAGACAAAGTGGGAATTGCGGCGGTCACGGGAGCACCACCGTGTCTCTTTTCCACAGCTAGGACAATACAGGGCCAACTGCTTTAACCAAAGCCTGCTTAAGAAAGACTGGACAGCACGTGTAACTGTTGTTTTGAATGAAATGGTGATTTTAAAGTGATCCCCTCTCTGTTTTACAAGCAAATTTAAACAAATACAAAAAGAATGGTTCAAAATAGAATACTCACTCCGCCTTTATTCTCCATAGCTGCGGAATAAAATAAATTAAATAATGAATCCATGCAGGAAATTCAAAAAGCCTTTGTCCAAGTGAAAATAATGCAGATTTGTTTATATTTGGCTACAGAGGGAAATACTTTGTAGATATGATAACAGAATCAAAGGATTTAAATGTATTTTGAACAGACGCGTACGCTGTAGGAGGAGCAGGGATGATGGATTCTGACATCTGTCACATGAATGTGTAAAGGTGCCTATGGGGAGACGAAGCGCATGCGTACGAGGCCGTACATGCACTAGGGGCTGGGGGTCAAAAAAGGTGCATAATATATACTACTCACCCAGTAAAACAAGGTGAGAAATAACCTAATAGCTCTGCAAACACACAGTCACATTCAGCTCTAATTTAAAATCAAACAGAAACAGCCTCCTCTTGTTTGTTTGTCATTTTGATGATGATGACAGAAAGATGTAGTACATATCAGAGGGCAGAGGTGCGACTGTGAACACGTGTGTACATGCACACACACATCTGGGCCCCAAACGTTGGTTATGTGCAGAAATGTCAAAGCGAAACTAAAATTAGATTCAGTCTAAGAACCATCCGGCCACCTCCAAGTGCCACTACTGCCATTTAGTTTACAAGCAGGAGATATATTCAATTGGGGGAAAAAAGTGAATATCCATAACTGAGGATAGTGAAAGGAAGGAGGAGACCTTGCCTGTGTGGTTTGACTTTGAAAACAGCTTGAGCAAATTCCCAGAATATTCGGATGTGGAGGTCTCCAAACTACTTGGCATTGTGTGGGATCATTGCCACACCTCCACTGAATATAAAGCCCAGACCTCTGTCACAGCTTTAAGAACTCATGCTGCTCTTTTTAGGAAGATTTTATCAAGATCTAATCTAAGCTGGTAAGTTTGCGTGGCATATTTTATTATTGTTACATTTTCTGATCAGCAGTTTTCCAAAAATAAAAGAATATGACTCAACAAAGTCTTAGGGAGACATTGGAAAATTTATTCAGCTGACATTATACACCAGTATAATAACACCATGAATTAAGTCTTAATACAAGTCAATCAATGCATTTCTGAATCACAGAAATATAATTTAATAAAGAACTCAGCGTGTTTTTTTTAATGAAATGTTTAAATGGGTTCTGTTTATATACACGTCCAATATTTGAACTATTAAACACTATTAACCAATTCTAAAATATTATTAAATTCTTATTTCATTATTTACAAAGCACTGCTCTTTAGTATGTAATTAATGAACACAGATATAAATGGGTTAGTTCTGATTAATTAGCTCATATATAATGTGATTAATGACCAGATTTTTATGATTTATGAGTTATTCACTGTTTATAAATAGAGTTTTATATCAACTACAAATTAGTTATTTAGATACTTTTTACTGGTTTAGTATCATTAAAAATACAAGTAAATGATTAATGCAGTATTTAGATGTACATTTACATGGGAAACACAGCATGCAAACATAATTATACATAATTAACAGGGTGGAAAAAGTACAGACACTGAAGTACTGTACAAAACGCACAGGCTCTGAAATGTACTCAAAGTAAAAGTAGCTCCTTGGGGGACGTTTCTACTAGCTATTTTTTGTGTAAAGCTAAGTGAACCTTGTGCTATATTAATGTAATAATAAAATATTATTACCATGCAAACACTATTCAAATCTAAATTCTAATGAATGTACTCAGCTTGAATCTGTTATGTAGGACACAAGCAGTGAAAAAAACACACATTTTGTTCCCTTTTTTGTTCCCTTGTAGAGGGTGACCCTGCCTCCACACTTAAACACAAAAATGAGTATACTCATAGGTGGGAGTGACCCCAAGATCGTATTTAGTGGCTCCATGTGGGGAAATGAATCACAACTTTCTGTTGTGAGTTCAAGTCAGTTTTCTTTGTGTCAGGCTGTGATCAGCTGACCTGCTCTGAGGTTTCTGATAATTGTGTGTGAAGCAAATTCAGCAAGATGTAACTCACTAGTTTACGAGCTATCTTGGCTCGTTTCCATCCCCTACGCTGACAGTATACAGGTTATACTCTTGTTATACTGACAGTTTAGAGTTGGTTAAAAGGTTGAATTCAGTGAATGAATATAAGGATCATCAGCTTAAATTTAAATTAACCTCTGCTACACTTTACGTAAATAAACTCTAACATCACCCAACGTTTATCCTGCATTAAATTGCAATGCTTTCATGCAACCTTTGAATGACACAAAGTTTGTGTACCTCAGTTTGTTTTGAAGGGCCTGTCACAATATGAAAAACCATATACAGGTCCGATTTAGAAATGAGGACATTAAATGAAAGCTTTAAATTTCCAGTTCATCAGATGTCACTGAGCAGTCCCTACCTTTAAATCTACCATCTTTTCTTCCTCTCCTGTCCTCTTTCTTATATCTCTGAGTCAACTTCGTCAACTGGAAATATATATTCTCTATATGTTCTAATGTTCTCTTCCATTCCATTGGCA
>JAMQGT020004215.1:0-48822 GCA_024447675.2 Pterophyllum scalare | reverse complement strand
ACCAATGGAATGGTGGAGGCTTCTTTGGTGTTTGCACTAGGGGGAATATATACTGCTACAAGGATAACAACAGCAAATTCCCTGGGTAGATAAAAAGGTCTGCATTTTACAGTCAGTAGCTCCACATCAGAAGTGCAGTGACACTTTAACTGCACTGTTGCACCAGGAGGAAGACAGGAGACTAGCATGAGGACTAACAAACTAAAGAACTAGAAACCTACTTTCAGAAACCTGATTTACTGAACAAAGAGACAGACTATCTGGCAAAGACTGAGTGCCTGCACCACTCCTTAAAACCCACTGGTAACGACCTGATGAGCTGCGGGGTGGGAGGTGTGGCTGCTGCAGAGCGAACACCCAGACTCTGCCTTGCAAGATGTAGCCTCCCTGTGTCTCTCTACTTAGATCCATAAAAAATAAACCCACCGCCCAGCAACCCAGACAGGATCATGACAACAAGATTTGTTTCTATACAAAAAAATAACTATCTTTATCTTTAATTTTCTTGACATGCCTTTTAAAAGGGAATCTACAGGGGTTGGACAATGAAACTGAGACACCTGTCATTTTAGTGTGGGAGGTTTCATGGCTAAATTGGACCAGCCTGGTGGCCAATCTTCATTAATTGCACATTGCACCAGTAAGAGCAGAGTGTGAAGGTTCAATTAGCAGGGTAAGAGCACAGTTTCGCTCAAAATATTGCAATGCACACAACATTATGGGTGACATACCAGAGTTCAAAAGAGGACAAATTGTTGGTGCACGTCTTGCTGGCGCATCTGTGACCAAGACAGCAAGTCTTTGTGATGTATCAAGAGCCACGGTATCCAGGGTAATGTCAGCATACCACCAAGAAGGACCAACCACATCCAACAGGATTAACTGTGGACGCAAGAGGAAGCTGTCTGAAAGGGATGTTCGGGTGCTAACCCGGATTGTATCCAAAAAACATAAAACCACGGCTGCCCAAATCACGGCAGAATTAAATGTGCACCTCAACTCTCCTGTTTCCACCAAAACTGTCCGTCGGGAGCTCCACAGGGTCAATATACACGGCCGGGCTGCTATAGCCAAACCTTTGGTCACTCGTGCCGATGCCAAACGTCGGTTTCAATGGTGCAAGGAGCGCAAATCTTGGGCTGTGGACAATGTGAAACATGTATTGTTCTCTGATGAGTCCACCTTTACTGTTTTCCCCACATCCGGGAGAGTTACGGTGTGGAGAAGCCCCAAAGAAGCGTACCACCCAGACTGTTGCATGCCCAGAGTGAAGCATGGGGGTGGATCAGTGATGGTTTGGGCTCCTGATATAAAGTCTGGTATTGCACTGACAGGTATTAAATATTTTTATGCAGACAACACTAATGTTTACTTGGACACACTCACCCATTCATATGAATGGGTGAGTGTGTCCAAACTTTTGACTGGTACTGTATAATGCAGTTTTGGATGGCAGAGATAATATTGTTTATGTACAGTGAATAAAAGAGGTCCAAGAATAGATCCCTGTGGAACATCTGTACAAATGGTGAGTGGACTTGAGCTGAGAGCTTTGTTAACTGCTGCCTGAGTTTTATCAGAAAGTTAATAATGAAACCATTTGAGGGACAGTTCATCCAAACCAACTGAGAATAATTTTTGTAATAAAATGCCATGAGTTACTGAATGAAATGCTTATGATAGATCAATGAAAATGTCAGCACCATACAGATGATTATCAAGAGCTTCAATAACATTATTAGGTACACAAACTGCAGTTTTTGCTGTGCTGTGACATGATCTAATATTTGAATACTCTGTAAAATATTATCTGATATATTATTTGAATTTATTTGATTGATTTGTTGAGGAGTATGAATTTTGTTAGGCAAGACAGTTTTGGAATTGGGTGATAATTATTTAAATCACTCAAATCATCACTTTTATGGAGTGGAAGCACTTGTGCAGCCTTCCACACTTTGGGACTTAAAAATATTGTTATGTCGTGGCCAAGGGGTAACCTGGACATCACACGAGGTGCAACTCCCCACTCGAACCACTCCCAAGAAAAGGCCAGGCATCACACGATAACTGAGGATGCTTAGAAGCAGTTTACTTTCTTCACTAGTGAGCAATGCCAAAACAACAAGCAAAAATTCCAGTGTTCCCCATCCTTAGGTAACCAAAAACAAAAGGCAAATATCTAACCTAAGCTCCTAGCCAATACACAAGAGAAAAGTGGTGTAAGCAAGAATGGCTTCTAACTCCTACAAATTGCTGTAGTGCTCAATATATAAAGTGTCAAGTAATTACAGTTTTCTATGTACAAAACTATTTTAAAAACTCAGGCTTGCAACAACTAGAATAGATTTACAAGTTATTGCATGCTAATCACTCACAATTCATACACAATTCTCAGGATCACTAGCAAGATATGGCTGGCTGTTGGGTTTGGAGGAGACAATGGAGAGGGGCAACGTGGCTGTCAGGTGGAGGATGAGAGGCTGCTGTCCCTCCAGTCATCCAATCCAACACCAGACACACACACACACACACACACACACACACACACACACACACTCTAGTGGGAGGGCCCAAGCAGGAGCTTCTTGCTACATGATCTTGGATCATAACAATATGAGTTAGAGGTGCAGTGATCAGACCAGCACTGAGACAGAGGACGGATGGGTACTAAAGACTTCTCTGCAGTTTGCTGAAGTAAAAGAGAATTTGTTTTTACAGCACTGAATATCTGGTGGAGAATATATAGAATTAGGGGTACTATTTTCATTGGACAATTGTTTAGAAAAACAAACTCCCAGTTGAAATGAAGTGATGATCAAAAGCTTTGCAGATATCTGATTTACTTCTTATGTGCTGATTTTCAAAATACAGTTCCTAGCATGCCCTTTCACTAAACCTTTCAGAGAAAAGTGTCTGTTTTAGTCAGTGGGATGTCAAATGACTGAGTAAATATTTGCAAAGCAAAAATTTGGTTTATAGGGAAAACATATACTGCATAAATAGAGTTAGGCTTTGGTTCACAAGCTTGAACCATGACTTAAAAATATTATGAACATAGACATATTGTTACGCCTCAGTCTAGGGGTAAGGCAGCGCAACATGAGGGATAGATAGGTGCCCCTGCCCCAGCCCCCAAAACTACAAACATAAACTCCGGATATAAAGTCGAGCCAGTTTATTGGGTCTAGCTCCTCCCTGATGCTAATGTATACCTACCATAACCCCCTTGTGTTTCTGGCCAGGATGCAAAACTCCAGCCAACGACTCATGAGATGGTCACTCCTGGTGCAGGACTTTAACTTAATTCAATTCAATTCAATTCACTTTTATTTATATAGCGCCAAATCACAACAAACAGTCGCCTCAAGGCACTTTGTATTGTGGGTAAAGACCCTACAATAACACAGAGAAACCCAACAGTCAAAACGACCCCCTATGAGCAAGCACTTGGCGACGGTGGGAAGGAAAAACTCCCTTTTAACAGGAAGAAACCTCCAGCAGAACCAGGCTCAGGGAGGGGCAGTCATCTGCTGTGACCGGTTGGGGCTGAGTGGAGAGAGACAGGACAAAAGCCATGCTGTGGAAGAGAGGCAGAGATTAATAATAATGATTAAATACAGAGTGAAGTATAAACAAGTAAATAAAGGTGAATGAGAAGAAACAGTGCATTATGGGACCCCCTGTCAGCAGCCTAGGCCTATAGCAGCGTAACTAAGGGGTGGTTCAGGGTCACCTGATCCAGCCCTAACTATAAGCTTGATCATAAAGGAAAGTTTTAAGCCTAATCTTGAAAATAGAGAGGGTGTCTGTCTCCTGAATCCAAGCTGGGAGCTGGTTCCACAGAAGAGGGGCCTGAAAGCTGAAGGCTCTGCCTCCCATTCTACTCTGAAGTATCCTAGGAACCACAAGTAAGCCAGCAGTCTGAGAACGAAGTGCTCTATTGGGGTGATACGGTACTATGAGGTCTTTGAGATAAGATGGGGCCTGATTATTGATAACTGATAACTTAGAAATATGCCACCTTAAGGGGGCAGAAAACGTTATGGCCTATGCGTTTTCTCGTGTTTTTTTCCCATCCCGGAGCAAACATTGTTAGAGGGAGATGTTTGGTCTTGGGGTGGGGAGTGTTACGGCCCTGGCCGTATGTCTGTTGTTTGTGTCTGTTATTTTTGTCTCTTCAACCACCTGTCGAAACACATTCCAGCCCAAATCGCTGGATGAAGGAGGATGCCAGTTACGCATCAACACCCCATTTTCATTGCTGTATACACGGGAACCCTCAGAGCACGAGTGTGCAGCTGATAAACATTTACCCAAAGTTGTGTCAGTTTGTTGTGCGTGTATCAGTTCCGCTTTATTTATTTCAAAAGTCAGGTCAGCCCCAGCAGACAACAAGCTATCAGGAACACTTTTCCCTGTTTCTCTGCAGGTGGCTCCTCTTCCTTGGGGCCATCCTCGGAGCACAGAAAAGAGTCAGACAAATCAACATCGCCATATTTACGGCGCTCTGCACGGATGACAACACAAGCAGGGAAAACAGAGGGCAGGCTGACAGCCGCAGTATCAAACATACAAGAGTCAGCGACGGGGTTTTCAACCACCTTGGGGGCCGGGAAGACCTTCTCGCCTGCTAGATCATTCCTGAGGTTCAGCGCGACACCCTGCACTGGCAAGCACGCGCGCACCCCAACTCTAATCAGACCCGAAACAAGAGATGACTGCAGGAACACATTGTGCAACAGGGCCCTTAATACACTCATTTCCATCCCCCATACAAGTGCGTAAGCCCTACAGAATGAGGCAACACACTTTGCAAAATGAGGGACTGTGTAGCCCCAGGATGATGCGATAGTCCTCTCTCTCTGTCAGGGAGATGAACCCTTTTGAAATGCACGGCCGGTAGCTTTCATCCACCTGGTCCTTTCCTGGTTCACCACCACCATCCAGGGGTGGAGTAGGAACGGGCGCAGGCTGAACAAAACCAACACTTTTTGGTTTCTTAGGGCTCTGATTGTGCTCTTTATGCTGAAGCGAGGGACAGCTAGCGATGAGATGTCCAGTTTCCTGACAGCAAAAGCATTCACGGCCAGCAACAGGAAGAGGAATGTTTCAGAGAGACTCTTAAACTTTTCGCAGGTTTAAGCATTCACGGCGCACAGACGAAAATGTTGTGCGGTGCGTCAAAACAAACTCAGCTTTCGACAGCGAATCCACTTTTTGCTCATTTAAGTACACCACAACATTTTCTGGGAGACACATCTTAAACTCTTCTAAGAGGATCAGCTCTTGTAACTGGGCTAAATCCTTAACTTTGCTACCAGAGCACCACTTGTCAAACAGAGGAGACTTCTCTCTAGCAAACTCCACGTGTTTGGTTGGCAGATCTTTCACATGACCGAAACTTCTGGGAGTATGCTTTAGGAACTAATATATAAGCCTGCAAAATAGTGGCCTTGACAATTTCATAATTCAGACTGTCGTCAGTGGATAAGCTGGCACACACTTCCTGCGATTTCCCCACCAGCTTACACTGTAACAGCAAACTGCAGACATCCTTTGGCCACTGCAAACTGGTCACGATGCATTCAAAGGCATTAAAATAAGAGTCAACCTCACTCTTTACTGGCAAGAGAGGTGCTCACAGGTGTTGAAGTAGCACTCAGGTGCCTCGAAGCATCTAGCTCCATAGCCCGCAGGCGGAGATGCATAAGCTCATCCTCCTTTAGGTGAAGGGCTAGCTTGAGATCCTCTGTAGCCATTCCAGCTGGTGAGGGACTGGCTGGGCCAGTGATTGGGACTTGGGTAACATCAGGAGCCTCCGCCCTTGGTTTCACCTGTCCACTTATGGCCTGTGTGATGGCTGAGGCAGCCTCCGCTCCCACATCCACAGTCAAGCCAGGGGGTGCACCACCCAACTGAGGTTTCGGTGGCCTGACTATACCCCTCTTCACCAGCTGTTCTGTCAGACATTGCTTAATTTCCACTTTACGAGCATTCAGTGGCACAACAACACTAAACAAATTAGCTACAGCAACAAATCTGCCTTTGTGCAGCAATCCAGCTGCTCAAGGGTGGGCTGCTGTGCAAAGTCATCCATATCAAACGACATCCTGACCAAACCACCACCCCAACCCAAAAGAAACAACGCCAACCAAAAGCATACAACCCACAAGAACAATGAGCAAAAAGCAGACCAGCAGACCAGAAAAAGAAACGGACGAGCCCTCACTGTTCCTGCGCCAGCCCCCAAAACTACAAACACAAACTCCGGATATGAAGTCAAGCCAGTTTATTTATGACCTTTTACCCAGGCGTTGGGTAAAAGGGTGCAAAACAGGGAACCAAAAACTAGAAAATGAACAGAAGCTATGGCTACAGGGTGAGCCAAGGCCAAAATACCAAACAAAACATCTTGATCCCCAAGAAAGTGCTACCTAAACCCTACAAAAACAAAACAAACAAAAGACAGTCACTAACCCTAACTCCCTGGCACCAAAACAGGAGAAAATAGTACAAAGAAAATTGCAGCTCTCCCCTTATGCTTTGCCAATTTAAAAGAAAGTAAACTGCTCAAAAAAAATAAAGGGAACACTTAAACAACACAATATAACTCCAAGTAAATCAAACTTCTGTGAAATCAAACTGTCCACTTAGGAAGCAACACTGATTGACAATCAGTTTCACATGCTGTTGTGCAAATGGAATAGACAACAGGTGGAAATTATTGGCAATTAGCAAGACACACTCAATAAAGGAGTGGTTCTGCAGGTGGGGACCACAGACCACTTCTCAGTACCTATGCTTTCTGGCTGATGTTTTGGTCACTTTTGAATGTTGGTGGTGCTTTCACACTCGTGGTAGCATGAGACGGACTCTACAACCCACACAAGTGGCTCAGGTAGTGCAGCTCATCCAGGATGGCACATCAATGCGAGCTGTGGCAAGAAGGTTTGCTGTGTCTGTCAGCGTAGTGTCCAGAGGCTGGAGGCGCTACCAGGAGACAGGCCAGTACACCAGGAGATGTGGAGGAGGCCGTAGGAGGGCAACAACCCAGCAGCAGGACCGCTACCTCCACATTTGTGCAAGGAGGAACAGGAGGAGCACTGCCAGAGCCCTGCAAAATGACCTCCAGCAGGCCACAAATGTGCATGTGTCTGCACAAACGGTTAGAAACCGACTCCATGGGGATGGTATGAGGGCCCGACATCCACAGATGGGGGTTGTGCTCACAGCCCAACACCGTGCAGGAAGCTTGGCATTTGCCAGAGAACACCAGGATTGGCAAATTCGCCACTGGCGCCCTGTGCTCTTCACAGATGAAAGCAGGTTCACACTGAGCACATGTGACAGACGTGACAGAGTCTGGAGACGCCGTGGAGAGCAATCTGCTGCCTGCAACCCCTTGTGAGACCATATGCTGGTGCGGTTGGCCCTGGGTTCCTCCTATTGCAGGACAATGCTAGACCTCACGTGGCTGGAGTGTGTCAGCAGTTCCTGCAAGATGAAGGCATTGAAGCTATGGACTGGCCCGCCCGTTCCCCAGACCTGAATCCGATTGAGCACATCTGGGACATCATGTCTCGCTCCATCCACTAATCGTCACGTTGCACCACAGACTGTCCAGGAGTTGGCGGATGCTTTAGTCCACGTCTGGGAGGAGATCCCTCAGGAGACCATCCTCCACCTCATCAGGAGCATGCCCAGGCGTTGTAGGGAGGTCATACAGGCACGTGCAGGCCACACACAATACTGAGCCTCATTTTGACTTGTTTTAAGGACATTACATCAAAGTTGGATCAACCTGTAGTGTGTTTTTAACCTTTAATTTTGTGTGTGACTCCAAATCCAGGCCTCCACTGGTTAATAAATTTGATTTCCATTGATGATTTTTGTGTGATTTTGTTGTCAGCACATTCAACTTTGTACAGAACAAAGTATTCAATGAGAATATTTCATTCATTCAGATCTAGGATGTGTTATTTGAGTGTTCCCTTTATTTTGTTGAGCAGTGTATTTACACATGAAAAAACATGAAGACTGAGGCCAGGACCGACATGCACTCTGCTGCTGCTTTCACAGACTGCCTTTTAAGCCGTCACCTGATGTTAAGGTCCAACCAGCAGTCGCCATGTTGTTGGCCAAGCCTCCGGTGTCAGCCAATCACGAGAGAGGACTCTACCGGAACTCCCAGCCCCTTAAAGAGACAAAAATAACAGACACAAACAACAGACATATGGCCAGGGTCATAACAATATTGTGTGTCCTTTATTATTACCCTGAGAACAGGTGTACCTGCTATAATGTAGAGGAGGGGACCCTTTGGCAGCCATTTTGACTGGACATCTTGACCCTTAAGGGTCCTGGCTCACAGTCCGTGGTTGAGTCTTTAATCTTAGCTGACCCCAATCCAGTGGTATGATTCCCATCATCATCATGGCTCAGAAACCACTCATCCTTTGACATGACTACTAGCCTCCATCACTAACACTGTCACCTGGAACACAAACTCTGGCTGTCTTATGAAGAAAGCCCACCAAAACCTCTACTTCCTGAGGAAGCTGAAGAAGGGTGGCCTGGGGACCAAAATCCTCACCTCCTTCACAGGTGTGTGGCTGAGAGCATCGTAATAGCATGCATCACCGTGGGGTATGGGAACTGTTCTGCTGCTGACAGGAAGGCTCTGCAGAGGGTGGTCAAGTCTGCCCAGAAGATCATCGGCAGCCCCTTCACCACTGTAGAGGACATCTACGTCAGCAGATGCAGGAGCAGGGCCTCCAGCACAATGTGCCCCTCCCACCCTGTAGTTAGTTATCTATATATCTCAAATTATTCTATTTATTTGTAAATATCTTTTAATATTAAAAAAAAAGGCAACTTGCACTGGAGGGACCTCAGAAACGAAGTTTCGTTCCTGTCATGTCATGACAATAAACCTCTTTGAATCTTTGAGTCTAGAACCAGACATCTTCTTTTGACAGGATTTTTGCTAAATGAAGTCTTGTGTACTATATTTAGTAAGTTAGTACACTATTATAGCCTGCTACATTATTGTTTGGTCTGTCATTTTAGTCTGCTGTTAGCTGGTGGCCACTAGGCAACATGATGATGTCATATCATAACCTAATGTAGATATTTGTGGATGCAGAGATATATTAGCGATATCATGTAGTATACTAATATTGTGCATCTGTGATGATTATTATTTTATCTCATGAGCAAAACTCAATGTATTAATCTTCTACTAGCATACACAATTTTGATTTAGCCTTTTATGCTTTGGGCAGCACAGTGGTGTGGTGGTTAGCACTGCTGCCTCACAGCTAGGATAACATCTAGAAGGTCCGGGTTTGAATCCACCTTGGCCTCAGGCAGAAGAGAATGGATGTTTATGCTTTGGTATTAATCTGGACAATGAAACAAACAAAAATGATCTGACTTCTAACCCTTTCACAGTGGTTGATTAGTCATCAGCAGAGCCATATTTGTATTCGTAACAGGTGAATACTGGTTGCAGGTGTATTTAATGTTTCAATGGGGGGGGAAAGGTCTGATCATTTATGACAGGTTAATAATCCTGACTTTGTTTCCATTATTTCTTCTCATGTTACATGACTTCCTGGATTTCTGGATGTTTCAAAATAATAAAACTTTCTGGTTGCAGGTTTACATCAGCATAGGAGAGGTTAGTGTTTAATCCTCAGACTGTTGGACATCACTACATATTTGGTAAGATAAGCTAAAATACAGCCATCAGCTTCTCCCCAGTAACCACACGATGGCAGCAGTTCACTGAGTGTTAACTAAGTGGTCTGCTGCAGAATTACACTGTCTGTCCTCCAGAGGGACCCGCGCAACACAATGACACACATTCAGTATATATGCCTGCTTAGAGTACAAGGGCTGGAGAACCAAGACAACACAAATGCACACGCTGAGCTCTTATTGTCTTAATACAAAGTGCACACTGAACTAAATGTTGCAATGATTTAAATTTATTAGGATAGTAAAAGCCTACCTGCCTGTGTTATAACCAACAGTTACTATATCAAGTTAGGATACATACAGAAAGCATATATAACATACAGATGTGTATTGCTTGCATTTCTATGTGTATAAAGCATAGAGTTAAACCAAAAAGATTATGTAGAATGTGTGCTATAAAAGTACAGTTTTCAGACCTGTGGTGTGCCCTGTCAGAGTATTTTACCACAGGTGGATGTCTTCTCTTTGTCTTCTGTCTCAGCAGAACATACCAACACTGGCAGGTCCACTGCTGTGCCCTTTAAGATTCACAGCAGGTTCACACTGAGTAAACAAGTGTGACACAGGTGAAGCAGTCTGGAGATGCCAAATCAAACCCCTGCAATCCTGCAGTTTTCTCTAAAACAAGGTCTCTTTAATGTGTGTATATTTGCATTTAGATGTAGGACTTCCCCGGGCCCTGACTGTAATACTGCTTCAGCAGACAAACCATTCAGCCGAGCTCTTTCTGCACGACACTCACAAATCTTTGTTAAGCTCCTCCAATCCACCAATAGCCCCCAGGCAGAGCTGTACTCTCTCCAGCCTCCTGACATATTAGCCTGGTCATCAGATTAATGCCCAAATCAATTATAGTCACCCCCACACCCCCACCCACCGCCAAGCAACTTGGTTAGGTTTAGAGAACGAGGGCTGTCTGGGATATAATAATATTATTATTATTATAACTTTTAAGGTAGATTTTACAATCAAGAACATTATTGGGCGATCGCAGACAGAAAGATACTTTTGAGTTCAGGTTAAAATGGGACTGAAAGAAGCACGCAGACTGGAGCAGCCAGGAATTGAACCATTAACCTTCTGATTAGTAAGTGCCTACTCGACCTCCTGAGCTACAGCCTCCTAGCCTGGCCTACCTGAGGAATTTAGACTGCAAACTGGCTCTAATGGGGTCAACAGTTCTATGTAGTATGTTGCTTTTTTACAGCACCCAGATGTGCTTTAAAAAGAAATCACTGGGATTTAGAGTCTAGCCTAACATGTACAGGAAGCAAGTGGAGCAAACTCAGGATGGGAATGATGTGATTCCATCTGCTAACACCAGTTAGAAGTAGAAATGCCACCTTCTGACCTCACTGAAATCAAGAGAATGATTTCCATGAATCTCAGCGTGGAGGAAGATGCAATATTGAGAAAAAAAAAAGGATTCTTTTTCAAGGTCAGAGAGTGAAAGCACAGGTTTTATACTTGAGATGGTTCTTATTTTGACAGAACTTTAACCTTTTTAGAGTTAAGAGTGGAAATCAAGTTGAGCTTCTAAATTGCTGCCAACAGGTTTTACATTTGTGGACAGAGGGCCAAAAGAGCTCTCGATAACAGTGCTGGAAGGCCCAGGATTAACAGAAACAAGAAGCACAGTGGTCTTCTCTGCAAATATCTGTCAAACCACCTCCCCCTACAGCACCTTTGTGCCTGCATGGCTGCCATCATAATTCCTTTACAAGGATTACAGAGTTGGAGCCCTCTGTTTGTGCAAATACACAGTGATAACATGACAAATGTTCATATGTAATACATTTCATATGAATAAACTTTAATAAGACAGATTAAAGTATATGTTTGCTGTTTTAGAGCATTTAGAAAAGGAAGACTTGATTACACTGAAACAGCTGTGCCTAATGAAGTGACGGCTGTGTGTGTACTGGTAGTACTGTCTGCATTTGAATGGTGTAAAGGTGTGCATGAATCACTGTGTCTGCTGCTTCTGTCTCCCCCAGGTGTGCAATATGTTCTTTAAACCTGAGCTGTGGTAGGCCTTGGGTCACTTTGTGTTGTGTGTCAAGTAGAAATGAATGAATGAATCATTCGACACCTCCAAAGTCAGAATCCTTGTAGTGCACTCCAACTTGAAAATTCAAAACCCTGTTTTATTTGTTATTATCTATCGTCCACCTGGTCCTTACTCTGAGTTTCTGTCTGAGTTCTCAGACTTTTTATCTGATTTAGTGCTCAGTTCAGATAAAATCATTATAGTGGGTGATTTTAACATCCATGTAGATGCTGAAAATGACAGCCTCAACACTGCATTTAAGCTATTATTAGATTCAATTGGCTTCTGTCAAAATGTAAAGGAGCCCACGACACAGCACCGGGGAGAAATATCACAGTGATGTTTGAAAGTGCTGTAAGTGAATGTAAGTGACTCTCCTTAGTTTTTTCCCTCAGTTTCATGTGCCAACACAATACACAGCAACTACCTAAACTCTACCCACACAGAAGGCGGTTGTCTTGTTAGCAGTGTTACATCCTCAGTGTGTATGACTCCTCTTAAAAAGAAAGCCTCACATCAGAGATGCTTGACTTCTTAGTAAATCTCACCAATGCACGCCTTAAAGCTGGCACACTGCAGAGGGAATGGCATCGCAATAATTCAGAAGGTTCCCTTTTGGCCTGAAAAGCTTAGTTAACAAAGCCCTCTGGAAAGCTGAGATGTCTTAGGATCACGGATTAAGGATTTTTCAGCACTGTAGCCATGCTGACAAAGAGTCACAGCTTTGTATCCATTAACAAGAAATGACTTCAAGAAATTCTTTACAAACAAATTTTGAGCCATTAGAGATAAATATTCACAGCCTTCCCACAGATGTATTGTTAACAACAGCAATTTTAAGCGTTTAAGAGGCAGAGCCTTCAGCTAACAGGCCCCTCTCCTGGAGGCAGTCGTGGTAGGTGGCTGCCCCTCCCTGAGCCTGGCGCTGCCCGAGGTGTCTTCCTGTTACTGTTGAGTCTTCGCCCTATGGTATCCAGCTGGAGCTGACACTTGTTCTGGTTGAGATGATGAAAATGGATGGATGAAGTAAATTCACTCAACACTGATTGTCTTGTCATGATGTAATGCCCTTGATTTGAACCAGCAGCGCACACTCAGGTGGCAATTAATGTGTGTGTTAGTGTGCTGTGCAAACATCCTCCTGATGTCCATGCACTGCTGCCATCCTGGCTACATGTGCAGGATCTCAGACCTCTCTGTGACCTGCTGCTATCACTGTTTCCATGTATGTAAGTTTTTTTGAGGCTGGGTGGAGGAAGAGACACAAAGTGGAGCTAATGAGACGTTTCACTGCCTGAGCTGCGCCCTCAGTTAACAGGTGTGTAACACTGGTGCTGGAGGCTGCTGAGCTTTTCTCTGGAGGAAAGAAGTTGATTCATCAAATGACTTAAAACTGTTTCCATAAAGACCAACTGATACGGTATCTGGTTTAGCATGATTAAATCAGATTATTATAGTCCCATCAAAGATCTGTCCTCATCAAGCACAAATACACTCTCACGTGTTTCAGGGCTTTGTCACATGGAAGGTGCAGAGTGTGAGTGTGTGTTTTTAAGCAACTTTAACTTGAATTTCTGTCACTTTACTCTTTAAATTAAAAGGCACACACTTAAAGAAAGTCTTTAGCTAAAATGTACCTACCCCGTTAGCAGCTTTTTAAAATTGGTGTTGCAGTTTCCAGTGAGAGAGGTTTCCAGTGACAATGAAAAGAACCTCACAGTGAGCAGATGCTTTGGGCCTGTTATGCTGTGGATGCATTTTTCTCCTGTGGTTTGGGGAACGATGTGATGAGACACATTTATTCAAAGTAAATATTGATTGTGGACAGTGACAGGACACAAGAACACTGCAGATTAGTCCAGCAGAAGATGAATTCCTGGGATCTAACAGCTGACTGTTGTGTTGCCATTTAGCCTCTAAAACAATTTCTCTGTAAAGGCTGCAGGTTCTTACTGATCTCACCTGTATGAGGAGGACTGATGACAGCAGGCACCCACACCTTAGAAGCAAAGATTCTTCTGGCTGTTTTCCTTTTTTGCATATTTGTCACATTTGCACGTTTCAGATCAAATGTTTTTATTAGACAGAGATAACCAGAGTAAACACCAAATGCACGTTTTGAATGATGATTTCATTTCTTGAGGAAAAAGCTGTCCAAGCGTACCTGCCCCTCCCCTCAACCAGGAACTGCAATCACGAGTTTATGATAACTGGCGATGAGTCGTCCATATCACTGCGGAGGAACCTGCAGAGTTGGTTTTAAATTCAGTCACACTGAGCGGCCTGTTTAAGGTCACACCAAAGCATCTCAGTCACATGGGAGTCCAGACTGTGACTCGGACGCTTCAAACCAGTTTTGTTGTTGTTGTTTTTGACATTCAGAGGTGGACTTGCTGCTGGTGTGTTTCCGACTGTTGCATAACCCCAGTGTACTCAAGCTTCAGCACACAAACTGACGGCCGGACATCCTCCTGCAGGATTTTCTGGTAGAGCGCAGAATTCAGCAAGTCGTCCACTTCCTGAAGGAGCAAAGCTGAAACATTTCATAAGCTTGTATTTGTCGATTTGGACATCCTTTTGTACTGACTGTGTGTGTGATGTCTTCTTTAATTAGGTTTGGTTCAATTTTTGTATGTTCTTGGTACAAAGGTCTCAATATCTATTATTATTGTTATTATTATTATTATTATTATTGTTGTTGTTGTTGTTGTATGTTGTGTTGTTGTTGTTGTTGTTGTTGTTATGAGCCACCTCAAACTTTCACATGTGTTATTTTATAAGGCCGTTCAGGTAAACCTCCTGTTAGTTACCACATACTCGAATCCCAGCAGGGCACTTTATTTGAACTTTATGTTCTGTCAATAAAATATTAGATGCCTGAAAATATAAAGTTGGAATGTATAAATGTAAACTCTTTAAAATTACTAAAATATTACATATTACAGAGGACAGTAGTACAGCAAAGGTTATGGTGATGGCTGAGGATAATCATCAAGTTGTTAAATTACTGCTCAGTAAATCCCATTAATTTGCTTTAGTCATCCAGATGGATAATCCCCTGTAGCAAGAGATTACAGGGATTAACCACTGTGTGGGAGGATTAGCTCCACACATTCATCTGCCACAGCTCACTTTCTGGATTTCTTTTTCACCTCCAGAAAGGCTGCTCATGGGCACTGCAGCAGCAACAGCGAGACGATGAGTTTAATCAGAGCTGTTATCATTTTAGATCCCATTAAAACTAAAGACTGTGGAGCGCTGCTGTGGCCTCTCACCCTCATCATCAGTTATGTCTCATGACACACACACACACACACGCACACACACACACACAAAGCAGGATTGTTTGCTTGTTTCAGTTTTTGTCTTTCAGGTGCTGTTTGTGGTGCTTTGTTGCAGATGCAGCAGTTGATGACCAATTATTAGTGCTATTATTAGTAATTATTATACCAATATCAATAATTAAATCAATAATGTCATTTTTAAAAGGACTAAAGATGAGCCTTCTAAAAATCCTCTTGGCAAAGCAAACACAGCAAGTAGTTTTGCTTGTTTATGCCAGCGGACAGGTAATAATAATAATAATAATAATAATAATAATAATAATAATAATAATAATAATAATAATAATAATAATAATAATAATATAGACTATTTAGAATATTTCCAGACAGTTCAAATGTACAGAAATGAATTAAATACAGTGATCTCTGACCTATCGCGGGGGTCACGTTAAGGCTTTATGAACCTTTCCCACTCTCTTACTAGAACCTGAATGATGAAGATGATGAATTATGTAGCTGTGCAGATGGAGATGAAGGTGGTGCAGTATCTTCGCCGTTACTTCTATTTCCGCTAAAGGCGTAACTGATCTCTTCGTCCGAGTGATGAACAGAGTTATGGGGTGTTATATAAATAACTGTATGCCGCAAAATCCCGCGTTATAGTGAAACCCTAACAATAACCCGCGACAGTAAGTGGACCGCGATATAACGAGGACTGAACTGTTATCCATAAACGAGTTGTTTCTTCTTGTGTGGAGACCTAAAGCTGATTTCCTGTTCTGTCTGTCTTGGAAACTTCAAAGTGTTGAAAACAAAATCAGAAACGCGTTTTAAGCCTTTATTTACTAAAAGTAATTTTTAGTTACAGAGAGCGGTGTTTACGCACTGATATATTCGGCACGGTGGGAGACCATACTAATAATGATGATGTAGTACTCTGTCTCAGAAGAATTATTTCTTCATAGTCGCTGGAAAACGAAGCCACGAATTTATCAAGTCACGTGCTTTAACTCCTGAGTTTTAAACCGGATCTCGTCGGGTTTACCGGCAGGTGCGCGCTTGTTTCTTTCTCTTTTTTTCCTTTTTCATGTGGCGCACACGTGACCGGTGCGACCGGCTTTAATGCACCGTCCAGTCTGCTGCATGCTGCAGACCGAGGGGCTGCATGGGAACCTGAACACTTGCTCCGCTCGCGCAGGTCGGCCCGTTCAGAGGGACACTGCGTTTATCAATGACGTTGCGTGGAGCGCGCGGTCACGGTGCATTAAAAACCTGCACGGTTCATCATCTGGTTTTCAGCAATGGGAGGGGTGACACATACGCCTTTCTACCATGTCAGAGCAACACAGGCACTGTTGTCTTAGTGACAAAGTGGTAATCACGGGGTGTCCTAGTCTGTGTGCATGAGTGTGTGTGTGTGTGTATGGGGGGGGCGGTCTCTGCTATCCTGACACTTAAAATACACAAATAAATTACAAGCTCAAATACACCTGCACGCACTTGTAGAGCGCGGCATGTAAAGGAGACTGTGACAGCCACAACTTTCTGATATTCTTCGAGGAGAAACGAGAATTCAGATTCAAAGCTGCACAGGAGCCTGTGATTGTTATATATTGATACCGGAATAGATCCAACTACGTAAACAAATACAAAATGAAGACATGCGGAAAGATGAAGTCAGTGAAATGATTCTACATTGAACTTGGAGTCGTGGAGATTATTGCACATACAAAGACTCAAAGTGCATAAACATTCATTCATTAAAATTAGCTACAGTAAAAACCATGAACATGCCTCATATCAGCAGAGGATCAGACACAATACAGCGCCGAGTTTGTCCTCAGTAAATGAAAGGCTAGCAGTGTCGCCGGTATATATATATATATATATATATATATATATATATATGCGTGTGTGTGTGTATGTATATATATTTATATATATATATATAAAATATATAATAAATATATATATATATATATATTTATTTTATTTATTTTTTTCAATTTTAAAAAAGACATTTGTTTCCGTTTAGGTTCGTTTAAATTAATGTAAAGGAACTGTGCGACTTCCGGATCAGGAGTCACCAGGCCCGCTTTTAGTCCGCAAGCGCAGCTCCGTCCATCCCGCTGAGAGGAGGAAGCCCGTATTCTGGTTGCAGTCTGGATTCGGTGCTGCGTTCAGCATCTGGTTGGTACCGAGATGTGTGTGTGCAGTGTGTCGGGCTCCCAGCTACAGCTTTATTATGTAGACAGCAACAGAAGCCTCATTTATAATACGACGTGTTGCATTGACTGGCGATGAGGACACAAGTGGCCTTCTTCCCACGGCCACGGCCCCTGTTTGTAGCTTTCCATCGCACAAGCAATATCCACGGTGCGCGCACACGCAGTCTGCCCCTGCAGAAGGTCCATTTTCTCTGCAGAACAAAGTGACTCCTTTCAGTGAATAGCATGAATAGATGCGTACTTAGAGACCGGTGGGCAGTCTTCTTTCGGTACACCGGGGTGCGTTAATTTGTCGCGTGAGGTGTCAATAAGGCGCGCGCCCCGGGGCCCACCACTGTGCTTTTATTTGTCAACCAGTTCTCCCAGTCAAAACCGCACTGGCTGGCACAAGTGGCGCATCGACCACTTTACTGGTGCATGTATTTACAGCGGCAGCGCTGCCCACTTACTGCTAAATAAATGAGCGAGCCGAGGGCTTTTCTGCATCCGCAGAGCGCAACATGTTGACAGGTTGTCTCCTCATTGTTCATGTGTGAATATCCGCGTTGCCATTTAAGAGAAAGCTTATTCACGGCAACCTGTTTGTATGGAAGCAGAAAGATCACAAATTGCTCTAAGATACGAGACAGACCTGTTTGACCTTTAACTGTTAATTAAATCTAAAATATTAAAGCTGATTTTTAGGCGCGGTCATAAATGGAGTGTTTTCCACTGACGAAAAAATGCTGATTATCTCTTTTTTGTTCTTGCATGTTATTACACTGCCTCTGTTTTATTAATATGACTCTGAGCAAAGTTCCGAAGAACCGTCTAAATACGGTTAATACTGCCTATTAGGAAATAGTAATTGTAGCTACAATAAATAAATAAATAATAATACTACTAATAATAATACTACTACTACTACTACTACTACTACTACTAATAATAATAATAATAATAATAATAATAATAATAATAATAATGTCTACATTGATGTAAAATTGTAACTAGAGTTTATTTATTTACACTCTAATTGAGTGATAGCGCTTCCACAGGGTCCAGCACCTGTTGCAGGAGCCAACGATACAGCTTATAAATTCTTTATAAATTATGGATTATACAAAATCCAAGTTGTTGATCCACGTCATCATCTTGTTACACTTATGCCGGGTAGAGGGCTGGCCGCTAGCTCACATAGTGCTGCAGGTCATATAGCAATCAGAAGGTTGGTGGCTCGAACCCTGGCTCCCCCAGCCCACCAAAGATCCGAACCCCGAGCTGCCCATGCGCAAAGATAGATAGACAGCACTGTGTGTGTCTGTGTTCTATACAGCGTTTTGAGTGCTCATGTAGATCACAAAAAGGCTGCATAAGAACCATCAGAATAAGACAATTATATTAATAAAATGGCCTTACCCTATAACCGTTAACATTCAGTTTAAGCTGGTAATTTGTTTGATTGATGAAATATGTTGTTGCAAAGGGAATCGAGTATTCATTGAACCTGAACCTCATTTTCAGTTCTTGAATTACACGGTAGTAATTGTAATTACAGGTTGCTGGCAGAAAACACCTCTTTTGTTGCTGCTGTGTGTTTAAATGAACTGACATCTTCACCTAAAATGAGCAGGTACGAATCGGCGCCTTCAGGCTGCAGGCCGCGGTGTAACGCGCAGTTTGGGGCAGGGGAGCAGCTCCTGTCAGCGCAGGGTTGAGATGTTAGATCCAGCACAAACTGTGGGGGACAAGGGGCGTGGTTTGAGGGATTGTCTCGAAGTGCGCCTCGCGGACCGCGCTGTGATTGGTTGGACCTCCTGGCAAACGGCACGCGACTATGGATGTCGCTATAAAGAAGCCTCGCGTGCCTGTTTTTCCACTAAAACTAAGTGTGGCCGTGAGCAGAGAAGAAACAACGTGTCATTGTTTCCGCAGCAACAGGAGAAAGAAGCCGCAGACAAAGATGGACAGCGTGCTGGACCCTTTCTCTGGACTCGACTCTTTCTCCTCCCCTCCTTACTTCGACGATGACGAGTTTTTCACAGACCAGTCCTCGAGAGATGGACACTTGGAAACTGATGACTTTTTGGATGACGACGTCGACTTCCTCACAAGTCATTTTCAAGACTATTACAGCAAAGATGGCGGCAGCAGAGCCGCGCCTCACGACAGAGACTACGACATCGGCAACCTGTCCTTCTCCTCTTCGTCTTCCATCTTCTCTTACGGCTGCGCAGACAGCACGCCGGACCTGTCCCCTCAAATGGGCCATAACGGAGGCCCCTTGCTGAAGCGGAGGAGGAGGATGAGGTCTGAGATGGAAATGCAACAGCTGAGGCAGGCAGCCAACGTCAGGGAGCGGCGGAGGATGCAGTCCATCAACGACGCGTTCGAGGGTCTGCGCTCCCACATCCCCACTCTGCCCTACGAGAAGAGACTCTCCAAAGTGGACACTCTGCGACTCGCCATTGGCTACATCAACTTCCTGGCCGAGCTCGTGCAGTCTGACCTACCTATTAGAAACTCCAGCAGCGAGATGCACGCGCAGCCCAAGAAAGTCATTATTTGCCACAGAGGAACAAGTAAGTGCGCTTCTGCTTTATTTTGTGGTTGAGGACTCTGTCTCTCTAAGCACCTTCTGTCCCAAATCTTTACGCATGTAATAGTTAGGATCTTGCACAGTTCTAGTCTTCAGCAATATGAACCCAATGATATGAACAAGGAATTAAAAACGTGATATTACTGTCACCCCCCCCCTCCAGGGTCTCCCTCTCCAAGCGACCCCGACTACGGCCTGCCTCCGCTGGCCGGTCACTCTCTGTCTTGGTCGGATGAAAAACAACTCCGGGAGCAGAACATCATTCGCACCGCCAAGGTCTGGACACCGGAGGACCCCCGAAAGCTGCACAATAAATCAGACCTCACTGACATCGAAAACGAGCCTCCGTTCAGCCTGGTGGCCTAAACAGACCCAGCAGAGGCCACCTGAGCTGTGCTCGCACTCTCTGAACGTGAAGACAATAAATGAATTCCGCTCGGTCTGTCGCTGCGCGCTTGAAGGCGCAGTGTGACGTGAACACCCTGTGAGCTGTTTTAGAGACTGTATTCAGTGCTGTACGTAGTTTTATCATGTTGATAATTTATTTTTGTAATTCAAGCAACTGGCAATCATGTATTTATTTTGTTTCACATGTGATAATATATGTTTTAATTTAAATGTACCGAGAGAAAATAATATTTTTATATTGTGTACAATGATATTTATATTCTATTTTCAATAAAAACGCCTACTGACAAGAAGGTTGTTATTATTATTATTAGCAGTAGTAATAATAGCAGTAATTTGTTAACTGATCTACTGAATTTAAGAAACATTATAGTTTATTTGGCCATCTGGTCAAATATTACAATATGTTCAGCATTTGAGTATTCACGGATAATTGAAATATTTAATTTAATGCTTTTGTTCTAATGCAAGTCTTACTTATTGTAAATTGTTCCACGGAGGTGGGTGCACTGCACACGTGTTACAACCCGAGAGACGTGGTATCTAAAATCATACATATAACAGCTGACCGTGCACGGGCTCTGCGGAAGCAGCAGGGTGTTTAACTAATCCCATTTCAATCAGTCACAACTCTGTTTTGCCAAACCTTCGTTTATTTTCAGCCTTTAAAAAAAAAAGTTCTGTTTGGTCTGTAATCTTATCATAAGATTAAAAAACTCACTGTGAACTCAGGACCTTCAAATAATTCCTGTCCATAAAATAATGCTGATTGGTGGATGCGTGGAGCGTCCCGCGGTACATGAACAGCGTTCAGACCGAGCGCGGTGCCCACCGGAAGCTGCAGGCCTTGAACTAAAGTTTGATTGAGTGAATGAAAGAAAAGCTGAGAGTCACCCAGACGAATACAGCCTAATGCTGCGACATAAATATGCAAATGAAATGCAAATGAGAAGGCACTGTACACCCACAGCAGCTGAAGGTGTTTGGGCGGGCGTGCAGCAGTGTGGTGGGAAGCTGCTGAATACTGCTCTGTGCTGCCAGGTGCTGCCGGGACAGATTTTCCCGTGGTAGCGGCATCCCACGAACATGTGTCCCCACGGCCTTCTCTGCGGCCGCCCCCTCCACCAACACACTGCCGCATATATGAAGCATGAGTGCCCCAAAGCTGCAAACACAAGGTTGAGAAGGACACGCTGCAGCGCTGCTGTAAGGCCGGTCGTGGGAAGTTTGGATTTTCAGAACCTCCATCATGGCAGGTAGGTTTGTTCTGTTTTCCACATCAGTTTCACTTTACCTGTCACAATAAGAAAAAAAATGCTTTACATCCTAAACTTTAAAGTTGTTTTTTTTTTTTTTTGTTTTAATTTTGTTAAGATTCGGGGAGTTTTTCTCAAGCTCTGTTCAGCAGATTTTCCACATCCTCTGTCACTCCGTCAGCTTCTCATTACCAGCCCGACGGGAGCATGTAATCCTATTACAGCCATTAGAAAGTCAAATGTTAGCGAGTCAATACAACTTCATCTCTTTGGCAGGAGGTCCAGTTCCATTTTGACTGTGGGACAGAAGACCAGGGGTTAAAACAGTCATGGCATTGTAGTTTCTCGCACCTTACCGCCTTTGTGCCGTTGATGCTTTTTTTTAGTGGCGCAGCGCAAAACGCCTCTCAACATCCTTTGGTGCTGTCCCAGCCAAGCGGAAGGGACAGGCTGAAATACTCCCGGCTATCTTGTCACTCCGACTACAGGCTTGGCAAGGCTTAAAAGGACACGGTCATTCTACTGTCTGACTGATTTTATTCCCTTTAGTTCTCTGCAGGCCTGAATATTCTGTGCCACGCCAAGCAGTCATTTGGTTGAGAAAGGCACCAAGCTCAAAGGCCGCTGACTGAGCACACGGATCTGCAGCGCGCTTTCATACCTACACAGAGCTGCAGCATCAAACTGCAGGTCATCTGTGGCAGAAGCGACTTACTTAATTATAAGAGCAAAATTCCTGGAACAAACAGATTCCTGAATTCTGAAATCAGGCAATCATAATTCAGAAATCTAAAATTCAAAGCTTTCATCAAAAAGAAAAATGCAAGTGGAAGCTACAGATATTTTAGAAAGTTCATTCACTAAATGTGCCCTAAAGCGGCCTGCGGACACCATGGCAGCAGAAAAACATTTTAGAGAAACGCTTTCGCTTAATAATTCCACTTTGGTTCTTTACTACTTCATATTTTTAGATATTATTTGATGTCTGAAACTCGTCAAATGTATTATAACAACGTTAAGCTACATAATATTTGAGCACATTTATTACAGCCGTCACCCTAATATTGATCGCTTGAAGGGCTTCGGTAATCCTAACGAACACATGCTCTGCAGGTGTTTCATGTAATCGCTATAATAAACCTCATAAAGACGCACAGACCTCTTTGTATTGAGGAAATTTGGAACAAATAATGGTTTTAATACCTGGAGATTTATCAGTGAGTCGTTTTCTTTCCTGCTTTCACGCTGCTTCTTGGCTTTGCGTCAGCGATGGTCATTTAATACCTTCATACAACGGAGACTGACACTTTTACGCACCAGTGACTGTGAATATGTTTATTTTCTTGGCATCTAAGGTTGAAAGTAAATTAACAAGTAATAAAGAAGAGTGCTGCCAGTTTATGGCTGTTTTTTAAAAGACATCAATGGAGGTGTGCAGCTTCGGTTAAACAGCTCTGAGTGACACAACAATGAGAAGAAAGTCAGGGGCTGTATCCGTTCTAATTCTCTCAGAGCCGCTTTGAGTCCATTGTCAGCGCCAAAGAAGCTGCAGATTATCCCGTTTGGAAAACGAAGCCCCAGGAGTCATTTTAATGCAGCCGATTT
The DNA here is from genome assembly GCA_024447675.2 of Pterophyllum scalare. Classification (NCBI taxonomy): domain Eukaryota; kingdom Metazoa; phylum Chordata; class Actinopteri; order Cichliformes; family Cichlidae; genus Pterophyllum; species Pterophyllum scalare. The sequence continues at coordinate 25,648 of JAMQGT020004215.1, read as the reverse complement.
CTGTCCTTTCAGCATGACACCAGTGTGCCAGCCGTGATGCCGGCCCGGTGAAACGCTTAACTCCACTGGAATGGACAGCCAGAGACTAGTCGAGATGGCTAATGAGTGCGCAAGGTGCGCCAAAGATACTCAACAGGTGTCTGCTGGGTTCGCACTGACTGGAGGAAGGAGGACGGCATGTGTGAGATGAGGGGAGGTAGCTGGGATCATTCTTCCTTCCGGTGCGCTCCTCTTTTCAGATGTGAACTTTCAGCCTAAATGACATTTTTATGAGGGTTTCTTTATTCGCTGGAAACGAGATCTCTGCCGTGTTCTCCGAGGATGCACCTGGTAGTTTAATCTTACTCTCTTTTGATTTCCTCTTTGCGTTTGAGTCCCTGGGCAGCAGCTGCTTTAAAACAAGCAAAGAGAGAGGCCCTTACACTGTCTTCAAGTCCAGTTTGGCACCGTTTTCCACGTCTTTAATGTTCCATCAGCCTTTGTGCACGATACAATATGGCCACTGTAAAGCATGACGTTTTGCAATAATAAAGCACATGTTCAATGACGTGACACCGGGGTAAAAGCGCAGCGCGGGCCCGGCAAGCCAAACACGTCCCTGCGTTTGTTTTGTGCACCCGCAGTCAATTAACAGCGAAGTCTGGTCCCCGCGCCTTGATAAGCCAATTAAATTTATGTCTTCTATTTTTTCTAAGGAGAGAAAGGAGGTACATTTGGGGCATTCTCTTCCTTGGAAAGACGATTTTCTTACCATCACCTGGTGCTTTCCCCACAAGAGAGTAAACTATCCCAAGTGCCCCCGGAACCATGCGGCTGTCACAGTCCTGCACCATTGTTCATCGCTTCGATCACTCATTACCGTGATGTAACAAATCCTCTATTAGCTATGTTTTGTGTCATATTTTCATTCCCCGAGATTAAGCAGATGCTGCGATTGTAAAATCCAAACTGTAGGGCTACTCAAGACTGAAAGAGAGACGGGCACTTGGTTGCAAGCGAGGGAAAGGAAAAAGCTTTGGGCACATCTTCAGAGGAATAAAACATCCAGGAGCCATAAACAGACTTCAACCTGCTCTATTTCAGCCTTTGTGTTGTTTGTGAATAATTAATGTTAATAGGGACAGGTTTGTATACTTTGAATACAGGACCACAGGTGCGGAATGACAGGATGAATAACCGGCCCTGATTTTTGCCAAAGCTCGAGGGCTCTTGTCCAGGGTCTCCAAGCTGATGGAAAATATTGTCATCTCTTTGATTCGCAGCATTACTTTCACCGAGAACAAAGCCTGGTGATGAAAAGCTTATGTTGGAGTGAAACGGGCGATGACGGTGGCCGCTTCAGAGTCCTGAAAGAAAGAGAAAGGGGGCGAGTCAATGGCAATGCGCGCTTCTGGTTTTGTGCGCAAGTGCTCCATCTAACTCAAATAAAGGAGCCTTTCCAACTTTTAAAGGACCACTTTTTGCCTTTAATAAAGGCTAGACGGCTGTAGCCATTAAGCATATGGTGCTAAGGCGCTGGTCTTTTGTCCCCATAAAGCCCTTGAGATACTAACTTGTGTTCTTTCCTGGATATTTAACTTCTCAAAAGCTCTAACTTTATGCGCCAGCGACAAGTGGCTCCGGGGCGCACGAACAGCTTTCCCAATTGACAAAGCAGCCTGGCTAATACAGAAGCCTTGGCGGATAAATTATCAACTGTGGATTTTATTTCGTTGTGGCGGAGCCCGGTGTACATTTTGGGAAAATTTATTTCATATTTTTGGCCCCTAAGAGTGGTGAATATGAAGGGTTTGGATTGTTTCGCAGAACTGTTATTTTGGCGCATGAATATTACTGACAACACACGGAGAGACCAGGGCTGAAACGAGTGCGTGTGGGGTAAATTTTAACTGTCTTAGAATGCCGGAGTTAAATAAGAGGTAGTACTTCTGCAGCCCCTCTGAAAACTGTATTTGTCAAAGTAATGCATTAGATGGCGCTGTACAATGAAACGTGGGTGTCAGTTAGAAGCTATAACCAGATAAAACTAAATTTAAAAACCTCCCTACAAAGTGCCTATACAACAGACTCTACGTATTATCTCAAAAGTTGGTCCCGTAGTGTTTGTGCGTAAAGCTCACCTTTCCTCTTTGGTTTTATTGCGTAATTGCGCGTTTGCTGCGCTCTGGGATTTCCCCGCTGCGAAAAGGACGATGCTCCTGTGATACCATAAAATTATTTACAAGGAAGCTCTAAAAAAATAAGTATTAGTGATCAGTCTGGCGGAGACGTTAGACATTTATGTCGGGGTGATTTTAGCTGCTCTTAGTGCAGCTAAGACGATGCATCCACTAACACACCTGGAATGTCGGCTAAAGTTGGCACAATAACTGGACACAACCTTAAAATGTTCCGATAATAGCTGTGTGAAAGAAGCTGCCAGTGACTGAATACATATGTTTAGTAAACTCGTATAATTTGGAGCAGGACATGGAGGGTGTTATTAGTATCTCAATCTGATGCAGCCATTTGTTGAAAACGAGGCATTTATTTATTAATTAATTTACTGCCAGGAGGAAATATCACTCAAATCAAAGTGAAATTTATGACTATGTTGTTGTTATGCCATATGCCTTATCCTGGCATTGGTGTGTGTGTGTGTGTGTGTAGTGTGTGTGTGTGTGTGTGTGTGTGTGTGTGTGTGTGTGTGTGTGTGTGTGTGTACGGAGCCAGCTGGCCGCCTCTGGCCTCTGAAAACCCCCCTGGTGGACGGAACACGGCGGCCTGACCTCCGCGCCGGAGGACGGGAGATGCGCCTTTGACTGAATTAGCCATAAAGACGTCTTGCTATGATCTTTGTTGTGCCTGAAAGCAGAGTGGATATGAGCGGCATTGTGCACAGCTTTTGCGTGCCCCATCATGAAATATTACAGTCTATTCACGAGGAAGCTCCTTTGAAAGGATATGGAAATGAAGCAGACTGGACTGATTTCATGGCGACACGAATACAAACTTATAAACGTACAAGAAGGAAACAAATGACTGCATTTTCAGAGGAATCTAAAAGTGCCCTGAATCCAGAGAGGATCCGTGAGCGGTGTGATGTTTGGAAGAAAAGTTCGAATTGTCCAGCCGACATGTACTGACAAATGATCGATTTTCTTTTTTGAAATCTTTTTGCCTAAAACATCCCTGAATAACTCAACAAAAAGTGATAAATGACAAATATGCTAATTTCAGTCATGGCCGTTTGTACGTGTGCGTCTCCATCCATCTCCCACATTCTGAGCTGCTGATCCCCGTCGTGCGCTAGAGGACACTCAACCCGCTCAGACCCGGGTTCTTTGTTCGCTTCCGACACTTTCAGCCTCCAGGGAAGGAATTTTTTTTCTTTAGTTTTTATACCCCGGGCCCTCCACCCATCCCTTACTCTGTCAGTTGCCAGGATTCAGAGGTGTAAAAGCATGCATCATTTTTCACCAGCTCTCCGTTTTGATATCGACAAAAGCTGCTGCTATGGAACAGCCTCTCCGCTTGTTCGCTGGCTTGAACTTCACTGATGTCCGACTGCTCTCTTTTCCTCGCCTGAACGCGACGCAGCGGGGATGGATTTGCAAGACAAATGCAGCTGTGTGTGAGAGAGAAAGTCAAGTGGCACAAAAAGGCCGTTTCAGTCAGCCGATGGGATGGAGAAAGTCAGCATTATGCGGACGTCAAATCAATCAAAAACAAAAGCCTGCGTGCCGAAAATAGTCAGTTTATGGTGTTGAAATGGCAGCTCATTTTGGTCAGACGGGAAAGACTGAAAGCTACTGTTGGTAGTCGAGATGGCTCTTCATCCTCAGCATTTCCCCTGCTTCCGCTGAAACAGTCACACATCCAGCCAACATTTTTTTTTGTATTTTTGCACCACTCATGACGGCGGTGAAACTGGAGTACCGATGATTTTTAGACTTGAACAAGCAGCAGAGGTGAATCCTTTAAGTTTGCCACTAAATAATCTGCACAGTAATTAGTGACACACTGAAAGGTTAACAGCTGTGTTGTTGGGTTAGCGTGCTGCTTCTTTCTGTAAAAAAAAAAAAAAAAAAAAAGCTCCAGTCTTGTGCGGGACACTTTGGCATGCAGACTGGAGCAACACGGGATCGAACCAGCGACCTTCCATTAAGCAGAGAGGCTGCGCTACATCGCACACAGCCAGCCGAGGAAGAACGAGACGCCCTGCTGTATAAATAAAAAATAAATAAATGAAAGCATAAAGCATGTCTTTCCCATAATTGTGAGTAAAGGCTAATAAACAGTCCGTCATCATCGGGTCTGAATGCACTCATCTTTCTTTCTGTCTGCCTGCAGCTGAACCCCAGCCTGCTACGCTGAATGTCAGAGCTTCCAGTGGCTGGCGGCCAGTGCCGACTGGGACGGCTTCCAGCTTCAGAGGGACTGCGATTAACCCAGGAGCGGTCAAACTCGGCAGGAAGCCCTCCGCAACCAGCCGCAGCTATTTATCCACTTTCCAATGAAACCAATTACTTTTACACCAAGTCCCAGCACCAACACTTTATGTGTTGTTCCAGCAGACCCAAAGAGTATGGCTTTGAAAAGAGAGTGAACCATGAAGTAGGAAACCCTCCGGAGCCTTCAACAGGCTGTAAAATATACCTAAAGTCAGTCTCCATGGAGATCCAGTGGCCGTGTTGGGCCTTCTACTCAGTTGGGGCACTCAAAGTGCTTTCTTACTATCACACACACACACGCACACACACACACACACACACAGCCTGGTATTTTTTCACAGTGTGTTAGTGCAGGACATTAACTGAGTGCAGGCTTTAACAGATATTCCAAAGTGTTTGATACATTAAGGACACATTCCTTCTTCTAATGCCATTCAACGCTGCACTACACTGTTATCCAACATGGATGAGTGTACCTGTTGCTACTCAAGGAAGTTCCAATCTCATTTTCACAGATGCAAAAATAAATCAATAAAAAATACAAGGGGCTTGTCTACTTTAATTTATAATTGTTATAATTAATTCAATATTTTTTAAAAATTATTTATTGTTATTTTGAAATTTAGCCCTGCGGCAGGCTGGTAACCTGTACAGGGTGTGCCCTGCCTCTGACCCTTGTGCTGTTTGACCTGCTCTCAAAGACCCAAAGATGCTGAGTGTGCTGCATTTCCCTTTACTGCCAAAGCAGCTACACTGTGAGACCACCTCAAATAAGCTGAAGGAAAATCTAACGAGGCTAAAGTCAAAACACAGAATGAAAGGCTTTAAGAGGCCTTTCTCCACATTAGAGTCCACAGGCCAACAGTAAAATGAGTGAGGGGCTGTTGACAAAGCTGCCTCTGTTATGTCTGTCTAATAAATGTCATGTAAAAGTGTTGTCATTAGGTTACTAGTTGTAAGTAAGGAGGGGAGGAGGGCAGCTGGCTCAGCTAATAAAGCAGTCATATCTCCAATCAGTGGTCAGGCTAATTGACAGACACATGAAGAGAAAACTACTAATTGATTACAGGGTTGTCCTGTTCGAGCACAGCAGGTGACTGATGGAAGATGTGACTGAGGGAAGACTGGTGCCTGTGTCTACACTGGACTTCTGTTTTCATCAAATCTTTGAGGAGCTCCTGCTTGAAATTTCTGTTCTTTAACAATAAATGTGGTTATTTTAATGGTTATTGGTCTGTCTTGACAATCATGTTGGAAAAGTCCCATTACTCAGCAGAGGGTCTCTACACGTTCGAATACAGTTTGATGATGACTGCATCCAATCAAAGAAGTGAGGTGCTGTGTGTTTTTACCCCCTGCTGTTCAGCTCTGCATCACTGTGTGTCTCTGAGCTGTGACTGTCCTCTAAGGGCCACATTTCCACTCCTCTGTGTTTTGATTGGGCCTGATTCAGGCATGGGTTTTGTCATGTATTCTGTTGTCATGTCATGTAATATGATTTGACTTTGTGTGAAACTCAAACAGAAGTTACTCTAAGTTCTTCCTCAGAGGTCTACAGAACATTTTTCACATGGTTGAGTGTTCCCGTTGCCCCTGCAGCTCTCCCTCTTGGAAAATATTGTCCAAGTGGGCATGTATCCTGAGTGTTTGAACCATGTGGACCTGCTGTCAATCACTTGTTGCAGAAACTTAATCAGTGTGTTTGATACAGCTGAATCCTCACAAGGGCTTTCTCTGACAGGCTGATCCTGTTCTTTCATCTGTAGCATAATGCTCTCCAGGGCAGAAAAAATATCTAATTATATTTAGAGCCTATATTATGCAGATACATTTGAGAATATGAAAGCATTCAAACACAATGAGAGCAATACCCACTACCACACAATATCGCCCTGAGGCAACAACAAGCAAAACTGAATTTGTAACTCTTCTGATGTGAAGCTGTATGTAAAGTTCAGGCGGGACATCCAGCTCAGTGTCAGTTACATCGAGCTGATGGCCAAGTAACAGTTTTCACTTTAGTGATATCTTCTTCATGCAGTCACTTGGAGGGATGTTTGAGCAATGGTCATTCAAGCACACAAATCTTTTGGGGAACTTTCTTGCTGCAACACTACATCAGGACTGAGACCATGGCTCCATACTGTGACACTAGAAAGAACCATGATTTGCCTTTCAGTCCTCTTTGTAGAATCCTTACGTTACAAAATAAAGCGCCTTGAGGTGACTGTTTATGGTGATATATAAATAAACCTGAATTGAACTGAATTTAAAGTGACTCACAAATATAAGTGGTTAATGAGCTTTCAAGTAAACAGTGGAGGACATTGTTTTTATTTAATTACTTTAAACATTGCCATTCATGAATATTTCAGCTCAATATTTGCCCATTGCCACTGGACTCTTTCCTCTCTTGGTTAGCATGTTTGGCCCACAGGGCACTGCTCCCAAGCCTGTATGCACTGGTCCTAGTTACCATGTAACAAGAACCGTGTACAGATGTATCTGAAGTTTTAAGACTTTCAGGGACTTTCACTACTTTTTCCAAAATGAGAAGTATATGTTTTGCTCAGCCTTCTTCTAAAATATTTGGTCATTCAGCTTGCGGGTGCTGTGGGTGAACAGAATTATTTTCCTCATGATGTCACGTTGCTTATCCCCCACTCTGTATTTAATCATTAGTTATTATAAATCTCTGTCTCTCTTCCACAGCATGTCTTTTGTCCTGTCTCTCTTCCCTCACAGCAGATGACTGCCCCTCCCTGAGCCTGGTTCTGCTGGAGGTTTCTTCCTGTTAAAAGGGAGTTTTTCCTTCCCACTGTTGCCAAATGCTTGCTCATAGGGGGTCATTTTGACGGTTGGGTTTTCTCTAATTTTTGTAGGTCTTTACCCACAATACAAAACACTGTCAGGTGACTGTTTGTTGTGATTTGGCGCTATATAAATAAAACTGAACTGAATTATTTTAAACCACGCACAGAAAACTGATGCAGTTTTCAAACTAGGAAGAGTTCATTCTCAGCATCCTGACTGTATTTTAATAGCTCGCTGTCCATTATATCTGCATGATTTGTAGCAGAAATAATGACCTGATATCATCATATTCATATTCTACATGCAAATCTAATCTAATTGATTTCACCATCACCTAGAGTAACAGCACTGTGCTGTTTAGCATGCCCAAAGCTCCCACTCTGTCCTTAAACTATCCAGTGAGCTTTCATTGACTTCCGGGTTGATTAACATTGTCTTTCCACTCCAGTTGAGCTGAAAACATCTTTTGCAATGAATGAGTGAAAGTGCCTTTTGCTGTACTCCCAGCAAACAGCCAGTCCTTTGATGTCTGACTGAAAGAACCAGTCTAAGCTTGTGCAGTTTACCTCAAAGCTCCACACTAGTATAAAAACACGATTATTTTATACATTATTATATATATAGTATTATAGTATATATAGTATCACAGTATAGTAGTGAAACAATAGCTCTCTAACATATCTCTTCTTCTATTTAAAATTAAGTCTTCCTTCAAATAATTTGCATTCTTGCATTTCTCCTTCTTACGTCTTCATTGTCACGTCATCCATTATACTGTGTGTGTGTGTGTGTGTATATATATATATATATATATATATATATATATATCAAAGTTATTCATGTAGATCCAGTTTGAATCCCACTGCACTTGTGATTTTTGCAGTGCCCGTCAGACTTTGTTTGTGACATATTAATCTACAGAAATGGGGCTAGTGTAGGCATTCTAGTGAATGCTGGTATTTAACTACATTTACTGGACAGCGTTACAGACACTTATTTTTCCTAAAAGTCACATTTTCCAATGTCATGAAACCTTTTAATGAACATTTACATTTGCACCTCATCAGTGCCTATCTTTTAACTCTATGACCACACTGTTACATTCCACCACCATTCATTTTGCTTAAAAAAGAGCCATTGGATCAACCCCGTCCCCAGTGATTGTTTTTGTTACCTATCAAATTGAATGTTGGGTTCAGCCCATGGGAGGGGCAACATGACATTTCCACGGAGGCTTCTAAACAGGTCAGCCAAGGGAACCATGGAGTCAAAAGCAGTGGGAGGGGGACACTTTGAACCAACACCGTGTAACTGAATCTAAACCATTGGTTAAACCCTTTCAGCAGTGCAGGAATGGGGAGAGACTTAACAATGCAATACCATTCATAGGCCAACACAGCCCCAGTAGAATGACTAGGGAGGGGTTCTAATCAGGCAGAAAGGCTCTCAGTCAGCCAGCCAGTTGGTCAGTCAGTCAGCGAGTCAATCAGACCACAGAGGCCCTCACTCCCAGAGCTACACACCTACATCTATCCCTCTGTGTTTGTTTTGGATTGTGTGATGCTTGAATCTGTCATTCTTTCAGAGGGCTTGAAGAATAAAAAAAATGTAAAGGCGCTTCAGATGGCAGCGCCAGAGATGTGATAAAGTGAAAGGAGATGGAGAAAGGGGAACTGAGAGTCAGTCTGCCCTCAGCCTGACCTGTAGCTTTCAGGGGGCTTGAACACATCAGAAATCCTATTGTGGGTGGTGATTAATTGAGAGTGATAACTTACCATGAACAGAGATTGTTATAGGCTTTAATGCGGTGGGCCTGGCTTTTTAAACGCTGCTTTCACATAGCTTTGTAGTCCAGCATATGGGTCCAGACGTATTCACTGACAAAAGACGAACGGAAATTTATCACGCTTGTACGTCCTGCTAACAACGTGCTCGCTCTCTTTATTTAAATCCTGATTCTCTTTAAGCCTTACTTGTTTTGAACCTAAAATTCTGATGGGAAAACACGTTCAGGCAGTGGTGATAACGTGTTTTGGTTCAAACTATAGTGACACTCAAGATATTATTTATGTTTTCAAGATTTATTAATATTTTACAAAGTTTTCTATCAACTGTTCCATCAATAAAATGTCAGACATGACGAACACCCACCTCGGGTCTGGCATCATTCAAACTACGTATGTAGTTGGATCAATTGTCAATTTTGAATTATGCGTAAACAAAAAGAAATAAATATTTACATGCTGCTGATTTTTGGTGTTTCCACTTCAGTTTGACTAAAGCTAAAACTATCCCTCCATTTTCTCTGCAATTTGGGGTTGCAGGGAGGCTTGAGTCTATCCCAGCTGGCATAAGGTGAGAGGCGGGTACACCCTGGAACCCTGGTTCCAGGGTGTACCCGCCTCTGGTTGGGACATGAATTAAATTCTTGGATGCAATTTTGTATTAAAGACCCCTCCCTCCAGTTAAAATCATCATTGACATGTAAAACTTTATAATAACCATAATTACTAGTTTGCAAATTTCTTTTAAAGAAAAGTTTACAAATTAGTTACTTTATAATTAACAAACAATAAATGCAATTAAATAATGTTTACTAATCATTACTAATGTTAAAAATTATATTTAACAATCACATGACCCCAGTGAGGAAGCACTGACAGAGCTTAGGAACGAAGACGTTCTAAGACTCTAATTTATTCCCAAAACTGGAGGAAAAAAGTCTCATAACCTTGCTTCACATTTGTTGCTAGTCTGTGGACTAGTAACCAACAAATCTACACAGTGGGTCACGTGATGGCACCAGCGTCTGTGGCCTGCTGTAAGTCTCTGCAACTGTGGTTGTTTTCCTGCTGTTTTGGTTCCTTGTTCCTTTTTTTTTTTGCTCTTATTGTTTTATTGCTCTAATCACTGACTACTACATTTTGTTTTGTTTCTTGTTATGTTTTATATGTATTTTAAACCTGTGTACACCACTTTGGCCAATGTCATTGATTTTAAAGTGCTTTATAAATAAAGCTGAGTTGAGTTGAGGAACCACAGAGTCTGAGAACAAAGTGCTTTATTGGGGTGATACGGTACTATGAGGTCTTTGAGATAAGATGGGGCCTGATTATTCAAGACCTTGTATGTTAGGAGAAGGATTTTAAATTCTATTCTGGATTTAACAGGGAGCCAATGAAGAGAAGCCAATATGGGAGAAATCTGCTCTCTCTTTCTAGTCCCTGTCAGTACTCTAGCTGCAGCATTTTGGATCAGCTGAAGGCTTTTCAGGGAGCTTTTAGGACAGCCTGATAATAATGAATTACAGTAGTCCAGCCTAGAAGTAATAAATGCATGGATTAACTTTTCAGCGTCAATCTGAGAAAGGATGTTTCTAATTTTATAAATATTGCGCAGATGTAAAAAAGCCGTCCTACATATCTGTTTAATATGTGCATTGAAGGACATATCCTGGGCAAAAATGACTCCAAGATTTCTCACAGTGTTACTGGAGGCCAAAGTAATGCCATCCAGAGTAAGTATCTGGTTTGACACCATGTTTCTAAGATTTGTGGGGCCGAGTACAAGAACTTCAGTTTTATCTGAATTTAGAAGCAGGAAATTAGAGGTCATCCAGGCCTTTATGTCTTTAAGACATTCCTGCAGGTTAACTAATTGGTGTGTTTCACCAATTAGGGCATTCTCTCTGTGCCTGTGTGTGCTTCTTCTGGGTACACTACCTTCCTCTCACAGTCCAAAGACGTGCATGCTAGGTTAATTAGCAGCTTTAAAATTGGCCATGGGTGTGACTGTGAATGTGAATAGCTGTCTGTCTTTACAGTTAGGCAATGAAAACGTGAAACATGCATAGTAAAAACCAGTAAATCAACATTCCCCAAAGCAGTTGTGAACAAATGTTAACCCTTTGCAAAATTCCAAATACTTTTAACTTTCTATTTTGTTTTCAGTTTAAGTACTTCATCTACAGTGTTTCACTTCCTTTTTTCTTGCCCAGTCAGAGCTTCTTTTTGGCCTGAACAAGTGTATTAAAGTCAAGTTCAGTGTCTGAGGTGGAAATACAAAGGCCAGTGGACAGGTGATCATCACAGAGAGAGGATCTGTGTCTGGAGTTGTTAAACTTCATCACTGAGAATGTTTGTTTGCTTATGAAGGTAGATCCAGAAAAATAAGATCTTCTGAGCGTGTCTCCTTAAGTGTTCAGCAGTGATACTGGCTTCAAGTGTTCTGTCAGGAGTGAATGGAAAGTGCAATAAACTGTGATTCAGTAATCTTGCCCAGATGAAGCTAACTATTTCAGTTACATCAGCAACACGGTTAATTTTTTTTAGCACTGACTTACACAACACCTCTTGGTGTGTAATACACTGCAAAAATACCAATTTCAGTTGGTTAATTTCAGTCACTTTATCTTTCATCTGCTTCAAAACTCCAACATTTTTCCCTGTCACATTAGGACAGCCATTGATTGTAACACCAGCACTTTCACCCAGTTCAGCCCAAGGCTATCCAGTCATACACTTACCTCCATGAACAAATCACTTGTCCTAGTTGCTTTCATTGACTGCAATGCTGCCAGCTTCTCCATAACCAACTCACTTGGCAACAGTGGGAATGAAAACTGCCTTTAAACAGGATGAAACCTCAGATGGAACCAGGCTCAGGGAGAGACAGCCATCATAACGTTATGGGTGAGGAGAGAGACAGGACAGAAAACATGCTGTGGGAGAGAGCCATGGATTAAATGCTAATGATTAAAAACAGTACAGGTGTAAAAATCAATCAATCAATTAATCAAACCCAGAGAGTGAAAAGACATGAGTGAAGAACACTCAGTGCATCATGGGAACCCCCCAGCAGCCTAGGCCTATAACAGCATAACTAAGGGAGGGTTCAGGGTCACCGGATTCAGCCCTAACTATAAGCTTGATCATAAAGGAAAGTTTTAAGCCTGATCACTTACAGAGTATTAATTTGAAAGCCTGACTCTTGGTCTTGCCCACCCTAATTGGGAAATTCAAAAACCTGTTTTATTTGTTATTATCTATCATCCACCTGGTCCATACTCAGAGTTTCTGTCTGATTTCTCAGACTTTTTATCTGATTTAGTGCTCAGTTCAGATAAAATCATTATAGTGGGTGATTTTAACATCCATGTAGATGCTGAAAATGACAGCCTCAACACTGCATTTAATCTATTATTAGATTCAATTGGCTTCTGTCAAAATGTAAAGGAGCCCACCCACCACTTTAATCATACTCTGGATCTTGTCCTGACATATGGCATAGAAACTGAAGACCTAACAGTATTCCCTGAAAGCCCCCTCCTGTCTGATCATTTCTTAGTAACATTTACATTTACTTTAATGGATTACACAGCAGTGGGGAATAAGTTTTATTACAGTAGGAGTCTTTCTGAAAGTGCTGTAACTAAGTTTAAGGATCTAATTCCTTCATTATTATGCTCTTCAGCGCCATGTGCCAACACAGTGTAGAGCAGCTACCTAAACTCTGCTCCCAGTGAGGTAGATTATCTCATCGATAGTTTTACATCCTCACTGCGTACGACTTTGGATACTGTGGCTCCTCTGAAAAGGAAAGCCTCAAATCAGAAGTGCCTGACTCCGTGGTATAATTCACAAACGCGCAGCTTAAAGCAGATAACCCGTAAGCTGGAGAGGGAATGGCGTCTCACTAAAGTAGAAGATGCTCATTTAGCCTGGAAAAAGAGTTTGTCTTGTATCATGCCTCAGACCAAAGTCCTCTCAGGGTTTAAACAGACTGAGTGATAGAAGAATAGGGAAGTGAGAGCCAGCAGAGCCAAATGGAGTTTCTTTTTGGAACACACAATGTTTGTTCTTGGCTTTTCAGCAGTGTCAGGACCTTGGGGCCTTGTGCACTGCCTCTTATCTATCTCAGCTCAATTACTGATGTGTCAGAAGTGATCTATGAGTTGAGAAGGGAGGGGGAAGGAATGATTGGGACCTGGCTGCAGGTGGCCTGGGACCACATGGTTGGGTCATTGTGGGTGAGTGTGTGACTTTCTGTGTATATGGGCTGGGGTAATGAGAGGTGACCCAAAACTGGTGGTGAAGGTTTGCATATGGAGGGGGTGGGTAAAGTTGTGGGCGGCAAGCTCAATGGGTCACATCTTTCAGGTCATAAGAAGCTGGAGACCAGTTGCTTTCTCAAGGGTGATTGCCCTCTAGCATGCTCCCCTGTCAGCCCTCTTGACTTTGACTTGACTGCAGCACTCAGGAGAAAGTAGACCAAGCATGCAGTGTCACAGATTTGTTCACAGGCAGCACAGATACAGTGACAGACAGCTGGCCATATGCCGAGCTGCTGCTAGCTTTTTCAGTGTCTGTGGTTGTTCTTTTTAAATAACCAAGAGTTACGGCCAAATGTTTTAATGAATACATTAAAAACTCTTGACTCTCTCAGTTATTATAACATTTGTCTCTCTCTAGCTCTGTTCTTAATGCTGCAGTAAGGCTGAATGGTTTGTAAATAGTGTGAGAAAACCAAATGTGGCTTCAACCTCGTCAGTAAACAGACTGGCTCTTATATAGCACTTTTCTACTCTACTTAAGCACTTTATACATGTCTCCTTCACATAAAGCCCTTTTTGTTCTACACCTACTGTAAGTAAAAAAAAAGTGATCATTTGATAACATTACTACCAATTGATTAACAAGTCCATCTTGCACCACCAAAACATCCCTGACCCCAGGGAGTAGACTGCACAAGTGGGACTGTACATGAGTGGAAGTTGTCAGAGACAGGGCCTACATGATTCTCCATGACACACACACACAAACCAGCTTTTCCATCAGAATGAGAGCTAGACAATTGTGAAACTAATTCAACACTTTGAACCGTCACCACGTTCCTCAAACCATTTAAAAATAATGTTTGCTGTGTGGCAGGATGCATTGTCCTGCTGAAACAGGCCACTACCATGAGGGAATACCACTGTTATAAAGGTGGAGGTCACAGTCTGCAACAGTGTTTAGGTAGTTGGTACATGACACAGTAACACCCACATGAATGCCAGGGCTCAAGTTTTCCCAACAGAAAACTGCAAAGAAATGCTGTCATTGCATGTGTCATGCTTTAACATACATCCATTCATCCATCCATCCATCCATCCATCTACCCATCCATCCATCCCAACTGTCATAGGGGAGAGGCAGGGTACACCTGTATAGGTCACCATTCTGTCACAGGGCTAACACAGAGAAACAAACAACCAACCACACTCAAATTCACACCTATGGGCAATTTAGAGTGACCAGTTAACTTAAGCCCACTAAGTGGGGCACTAAGTGCTCAAAGAATAGAATAAAATAGAACTTTATTGTCATTATACATACAACATAATTAAACATCATACAATGTATTATACAACGTCATTTCATCATAATATAACAGTTTTGTTCAGACAACCATCCAAGAGAAGGACAGACAAGACTAACATTGGGGAGATGGGTGCCAGCTGCCGCTGCCCCTTCAGGGCGCCGCCGCTGGTACAATCAATCCCCGGAAAAAAGAAAACAGACACACCATGGGGAAGTTAGGTTAAAACAAATTCATCTGGTACTTTGCTCATCTTGAGCACCGTATCAGGGTCCAGATGTTTCAGCTCCTAGCCAAAACAGTTTGATTATAATGATGGATGTTTGTCAGCGGCCGTGGTACACCAGCTCACACAAGTCACAGAGACGGGTGGGGGGAAGAGCATCCATCACACATTGTCCCGGAGAGATATGATTACCAGCCTCAAGGTCGGCTGGGGAGCCGAATTCCTGATAGTGCAGATGTTGTTTTGGAACAGGCTGCTTGATATTTTTCCAACAGCCTGCAGTTTCACTGGGGAACCCATTCAGTAAAATCCAATAATCCAAATTCATTTAGTTACCGTTGTCGCCGTGCATGAACCGAACTTTATCTACAGATCTAATCCCTTTCTCCTGCGAGCACGTTCTCAGCTGGACTACGCATCCAGCTTGCGGCTCAGGTCCAACAGGCTCTGAGTCTGTACGGCTCTGCATAGCCCAGCCATCTAGTTCTGCTGACTCGGCAGATACCGAACTGCTGCCCAGATTTTCTTAATTTCCTGGTAAATCAGGCATCCTCCAAGCCCAAACAGAAGAGATCCTGTTACAGAGTAGCCGAATATGTAAACGTCTTCCACATCCTCAACCGCCAGAGCTGAGAGACACACAGGAGTCGTAGACGTATCCAACAGGGTCTGTTCCACTCGGACACGCGGGCTCCCCTTTCCCCAATCTCATAGTGGAGAAAATTCGATCAATGGTGTTGAGGGCCCAGTTTGCCAGATCCATGTTGCTTTTTGATCTTATTCTTATTTGGTCAGTGTGTAGGAGACGCTCTTACAGCAAGCAGCAAGCAGGAAAGATGGGGAGGGCAGGAAGGCAGGAGAGAGATTGAATGCGACGGTCCACGTCAGAGAGCAGGAGGAGTCATTCTGACCTTTTCTAAAATTTGCTATGTAATATGGTTGTTGCTGTAAACCCCATGTAACTGTAGGACCGCTGACTTTTCCTAAATGTGTGTATATTGTATTCTAATGTTAAATTTTTATTAAAATTACAAGACACAAAAGACTTATGAGTGTGTCTACCTAGAACTGCCATAGGCGGTCATTCTGAGCACAATACATTATTTACATACATTTATAATAAATAAATAAGATATGTATGAATATAATTTGTAAGATCAAAGAATACATGGATCTGTAATGTTACCAATCAGCTAAAGATGGTCGTGGCCATGGTCATAGTAGTCATATTGTCCATGTGCATATACAGCATAATTTGGTGAAATTGGATTCTTTTGATCCCTGACAGCTGCCACTTACTGTTGATGGGCAAAGTGTTGTTCCCGCTATTCTCAAGAACTTGAAAAAAGGTGACTGGGCTTGAAATTTTTTGAGAACATTTCACCTTTAATCCAAGAGGCTTCTTCAGTTCTAAAACCAAAAGGTGGAGAGTCCCAGGTATTTAAACCCTAATAGGGGCTGTCCCCTTTGGAGGTGGTTGTTTACCCAGTGTTATTCATCATCACATGAGCCAAGTTGTGAAAATAAAGGTGTGGGTCATTACCACAAAGGGTTTCCTGTGAAACCCGTGAAACCACTGTGAGACCTGTGAGACCTGATCACTTCAGGTGGCCTCAATAGGTCACCTGAAGTAAGGTGTGAGTGGGGTTTGATGCACCTGGAAGGGATCTCTAGACTGTATTGTAGGAACCTGACAGCTGGTGTCATAAGCCACCACCTCTGATCAGTGACGGCCATTCACAGTGGACATAGACGGCCTCTTTCATTATCCTAACTGGGCCTTCATCAAATCAGTGAAGATGCACAGGAAAGAAAGTCACATGCCAACTAGGGAGAAAGAGAATGACAAATAGAGCAGCATTAACTCCAGAGGGATAAAGCTGTTAAAGCTAGGTTAAGGAAAGAGGTGATAATCAGTGAGCAGCAGTACGGCTTCATGCTAACAAAGAGCACTGCAGATGTGATGGTTCCACTGGGAGTGACCGGGATGGGCAGGATTAGAAATTATTAATTCAGAGGGACAGCTCAGGGTGAGTGGTTTGGAGACAAAGTTAGAGGCAAGGCTGAGAAGGTTTGGACTTTTACAGTGGAGGGATAGAGGATATATTGGACAAAGGATGTGAATATGGAGCTGCCAGGCAGGAAGAAAAGGGGAAGACCACAGGGATAATCCAGGATGTAGTGATGGAGAACATGAGCAGGGTTGGAGTGACAGAGGAGGATCGTAGGAATGGGGTGAGGTGGAGGCAGATGATCTGCTTCGGTGACCCCTAAAGGGAGCCCCGGGAAGAAGAAGAAAAAAGCATCAGCCACTTCCAGCACGTTTTTTCACACTGTGAAATCTAAGACAATATTTGAACATGAATATTACAAAAACTCTTCAAGAGAAAAGCCTGAAATTTTCACTGGCCTCTCTTACCATAAAAAGGAATCAGGATCTGTAATTTGGAGTATTGGCTAATTTGGCATGATTTTGTATCCTGTATTCTGGGAAGTTGTCAACGTTAAAGCTGCCTTCTTTAATTTGCTTCCCCTGTTTCACAGGTCCTGTATTTTAGGTCCATACTCTGTCTGCCACACAACCAACCCCGACAAGATCCACAAAGCTGAATGTTGCATTTAACTTTCATGGTGGAATGAGCAACTATAATAAGTTGTACTACAAGCAACATCAGTAGATGGTCTAATCAAACGAACAAACAAAACAACAGAACATAGAACAAAATTGTCAAGGTTATAAATGATACTTTAATTACTTTGTTAAATATATGCATATTTTTCATTTTCAAGGTTCTAAAAATTTGTAGATTTGTGATGGAGTAACCCTGCTTTGCACCACAACACTGTGGACAGGAGAGATGACTTCCTCTGGGGCCGTCTCCTCAGACGGGACAATGTTGACATACGTGAGAGAAACGGTCTAATCTGCTCCAATTAATCGGCTGCTTCTGTGCATCAGATAGCTCAGTCTGAGGTGTAAACTTCCATATTGACCAAGGGGGGAGTGGGCTTAAACATTTATGTGCATTACTCATGTAAGCTAACTCAGTAAGCCCACAAACCAATTATCACTAAGTCAATATCAGGGCTGTAGATTATTGTAGTTAACTAAGCTTGACAGGTCAGTGTAAGTCTCAGCTTCCTCTTCAGGAGCTTCAGGATGATAATCAGTCCTGATCTTTGCTGCTTTCTCAGTTCATCACAAGCTCTGATACACATTTTTCACACATGAAATGGAAGAGTCTAGCTGGGACGTTGTCCCAAGTTTTCCTTTCTGGGATGTGTAGTTTAGATGAGGGAGAAGTGTAGAGGAGGCAGGCCATAGGACAACCACTCTATTCTGACATCAGCAAAAATTTGTGCAACTGGACAGACTTTGTGTACAGCGCTGACCTACTGCATCAGACTGTATCTCCACTGAGGGCTGCACCTTATTTTGGAAAGCACCAGGCTTTTAAAACATGATTTTTAGACTTAGAGTAGCATGCACCAGTATGTATGTCAGTAAGCACTCCGCAGCTGTTTGGCTATAATTAATATAGCCTAACAATACAGATAAGAGACACAAGATATTGTAACAAAAGTCTTATGACCTCATCACCAAAATGAGATTCAGAATATTCAGCAAAAATTGGCATTTTTCTTCAGTCTAATCAAAACTGAATTAAAAAATGTAACTAAATAAAAGAATTATAACCTATTCTAAAAATATTAAACTATAACTATATTAAATGTGACACAAAAAAAATATGGCAACAGTGATGCATTCAACATGTTATGCTTAGGCAGCTTGAATACTGCCTAAAAACAAACTGGCTGCAACACAGTGTCCAGAGTAGTCTGGTGATTTGGAACGGTTTAAATAAAGCTGAATTAACCTGAATAGATACATGACAGGAAACACAGAGGAAGTCCTGCCTAATGTTGATGCCCGGTCGGGTCCCAGTGCAGGGCCATCCGCAGTGGAACGTGTCCAAATGAAGGGTTTTAACCACAAAACAAAAACACGGTTTCACTCTTTCTCTTTCTTCCTCCAAATGACTTGAAAATCCTGCTAAGGGCAGAAGATCTAACCTCAGCGCATGCATGTGTTTGTGTGGCCGCACGCGTGCAGTCAGTGAATGCAATTGTTTTCCTTGTGGCCGAAGAGACAAATTAAAGCCTAAGTGAATCAGTGTGGTGCCGGCAGTATGAATATTCATCGGCTGAATGAAAAGCTGGATGAGATGAGTGGGGCTTAACAGGACCTGCACCTGGTGAACCTCAGTCTGCTTGTATCAAAATGTCAGGCAGTAAAGAAAAAAACAAGTGGAGGGAACTAGTTCACACAGATGTGTGTGTGGACATGTGTGTCGCCACAGATGTGGAATGGAATTAACGCACGGTCAAAGAGGAGATTTTGATGATTTTAATCGGTGTTACTTCAGTGTTGAATGGAGTATCCTTAGAGCCTGGGACACTAATATATGAACTGACAAATTTGGACCAATCTTGGTCTAATAGAGAACTGTTTCATATTGAAACTAATGTGACCTGATCACAAGTGGACAGCTCTCAGTATGTCACCTAACATCAGAATACATCTCTACATGCATCTTCCATAACTACTCACTCTGCTCTAACTTCCCGACACTAAATGCAAATGAGCACTTAGCCAAAGTAATTTCTGTCTGCAGTGGCCAAATAGCAGATTCCTGAATGCATCCAACATGTGACAGCATCCACACTCACATATCTCACTTCAAAGTGTGTGTTTGTGCAATTTTAAATACTCATATTTACTTACACATTAGGCCAACGATCCTTCAGTGTGGCTCATGACACTGATGTCCAACCCACTTCATGTTGCCATTGTTTCTGTTGCCTGTATTTGCTTGAAGTCACCAATTATCATTCACTTCCTATGGCCTCTTGTCACCACGTTGCTGAAAATCGTTTCCAGCGTGTACATAGATGTAGAACAAAACCTTTCCAGACATTATGTGGTGGAGGTACATGTCAGAGTACAAATGTCCAGCACAGTTGGACTGGACAAGGTACAAAATCAGTGTGTGAGAGTGTGCCAGTTTGTTCCCACGTGGAAACAGATAATAGTCCAGTGAATCCACAGCTAGAGAGGACACAGCTCTGGCCATTGTCCATGCCTGATTCTTCCAACTGTCTGTAGCTCATTTGTGCCTAATACGAGAATCTAAGTTGGATTAGATTTACTGGCCCCAGTAGTGAGCACTTGACCAGTTGTTGCTGACTACTGATGCACATAATATGAACGTGTATGATGAAACTTTAGGCTTACGTGGGGATAGCTGTTTGTTTAAGTGTATAGTTCCATGGACATTTCATTTTCCAGTTTATTCAGTTGTTCCAAACTTCAGTTACACTTGAAGTGTTGTCTTTGTAAATGTATTCATGATAACCTTTAAAGTGCTCTGTCACCCAAAGAACAGTTTTAAATAAAGCCTAATGATCCCTGTGTATTTCACTTGAAATCAAGGCATCACAATTGGCCATGTAAAGACATCATTCACAACATGTTCACTCTGCGTCCTGATTAAGGAGGCGTTGCCTTGTATGTTCTTCAAATCTATTGTGTATTTTCTGCCCTTCTCAGCCTCCACCCAGTGAATAGAAGCATTTGTGTTTTTAATGCTTGCTGTGCTTTTAGCTACAGCTCCTACAAAGAGCCTGGCTTGACCTGGCTAGTGCTGTCCTTTCTCATGGCCCATGGGCCTGAGAAATTGTCAATGGGCTTGCTGGCCTTTCTTCTGGACCCTCAGCCAGTATTGTGAATGGGGTGTAGTGGCTGATTTAAAGCTTTTGGTCAGAGTAGTAGATGAAGGTCAGGGCAACAGAGGTCAACCCCGGAACATCCGATTTACTCAGCTTCAATATGCCAGCAGTCATGTCCTAACGCCGATTAGAACTGAAGCTATCTGCCAGTGCAGCCGGCGCACTGTCACACAGACATGACCTAGCTCTTTCAGAAGAAGACATGCTATTGTGTATACTGAAAATAGTCATCATTTGAAGGGTCATTTCACCCACATTACAAATCACATATACTGTAGGCTGGGATTGCTTTCAGCTTGTGAGTGTGTGTGTGAAGAAACTTCTTGCAGCTGGATCTACCACAAAGGTAATTTTGGTAATGTTTGTGTGTTATATGTGCTTCACAGGTGTATAGTTAGACATTAAAATGGAGACAGTTGTGGTCTGAGAAGTTATTGAGTGCACAAATACTGTAAAATATAAAGCACTCGTGATTTGGCGCTATATAAATCAAACTGAATTGAGTTGAACAACCTTTGGGAATGAAATGTTGTCCTATTCTCGTCCAATAGAGGATTCTAGCTGCTCAGCAGTCCTGGGTCAGCGTTGTCATATGTTTTGTTTCATGATGTGATTGGTGTAAGGTCTGGACTGCAGGGAGCCAGTTCAGCAACACCTTTCCTGGCAAAGATGTAATCTGAATGGGAGCATATGTTGATCTAAAACCTGTATAAACCTTTCAGCATTGATGGAGTACTTTCCAGATGTGCATACTGCCAATCCCATCTGCACTGATGCACTCCCACACCATCAGAGATGCAGGCTTTTCAGCTGAGTTCTTTAAACAAGCTGGATGGTCCCTCTCCTCTCTTAGTCTGGTGGATACAGTGTCAGTGTTTTTTTAAAAAGAATTTGAATATTTTATTCTCACCACAGAACCATTCGGTCCTTTTTAAATGAGCTTTGACCCAGAGAAGATGGCAGCATATCTGGATCACATTCACATATGGCTTCCTCTTTGCATGACAGCACTTTAGCTTGTATTTGTGGATGGGATGGGGAACTCTGTTGACAGACATCATTTGTTCCTGAGTCCATGCAGAGATTTCCATGATGCTGGTTTTTAAGTCAGTGCCACCTGAGGCCCTGAAGATCACAGAGATTTTTCTCCAGATTCTCAGAATCATTTGATGATATTGTGTGACATTATGTACTGTAGGTAAGATCTTCAAAGTCTTGACAATTTTACGTTGAATTGCTCCACAATGTGTAGATGCAGTTTTTTGCAGATTGGTAAACCTCTGTCCATCTTAACTTTTGAGAAAGTTCTGCCTCTCTAATATGTGCTTTTTATACACAGTCATGTTACCGATCTGTTGTCCAATTAACCCAACTAAGTTGCAAAATATTCCTCGAGACTGTTTATTTTTTTCGTACCACTTACTCTTTCCAGCCTTTTGTTGCTCTCTTCCAAAATTTGAGACTTGTTGCTGTCCATCATACTCAAAATAAGCTAATAAGGTAAACATTTAACTCCACATTGCAATTCTGCCCTTGGTTAATTATGTTTCCAATGTTACTAATGGTTGCATTGAGTTTAGGGAACATACTTTTGAATGAGTATAGCTCCAGATTTATGAGCTGCAGCACCATTAGCAGAATAAGACTGGGGTGGATGGTCACTGTATAAAAGCCGTCAGGAAAGAGATAGACATGGCATCTTTTTTGTGGTTTTTACACAACAAAATAGGGAAAGTTTCAGGGAAGGACTTTGGTTAGGAGTCCTAGTGTATTTTGTGTTTCCTTTTCTTTGTTTCTCTCTGTTTTGTGTCTCAGTGTTTTTCATTTCCCATTTTATTTAAAATAACTTGGCTGCTTTGCATCATTGCCTTCCCTGCTTTCTGATTGTCTGCCACCAGTCTGTGCACAGACAACAGGACAGTATCTTTACCTTCCTGTGTCCATCACCTATTTTGCTGTGATTCTTGTGTCTGTAGGTTCTCAGTCAACCAGCTCATGGTAGCCTCTTGAGACTGTGGATTCGATGTTCTTATTTTCCTATTCAGCCATGAGGCCTGTCCTATAAGGCAGGTTCAAAATGCCCAGAGCATCTTTGCTTTATCTGACTTCTCTTACCCATCAGCAATCTCGCCAAGCACTCAAATGAAAGCATTGCAACTGGATAAGTCAACACATGTGCAAGTTAATTTGGGCTCTTTTATTAACAACAGAAAAATCCTGTTATTTCTTATATTTCCAGAAGATATTTCTGGGTGACTATATTGCACTGTAAAATATTCTCAAGGTTATGTTCTTAGATTTGCTCATTTGCAGCCTAAGCCTTTCTTTAAGTTATGTACGGTTTTGTTTTGACTCCCACATCCTCCTGTTCTGTCAGTGTTCCTGTGTCTGTTTTGTTTCTTATGTCTTAGTCTCTTGTCTCACGTCTTGTCTTTAGTTTCACTTCCCGGTGTTTCCCTGTGTGTCAAGTCTGCATTTGTATCATGTTTACTTCCTGTTTCATTTTGACAGTCCTTTGTCCTGTGTGCTTTCCCTGGTCTCATCTCTCTAATCATGTTCAGCTGTGATCCCGACTGTTGTCACTCCCCTCATTTGCCGTTGTGTATTTACTGTCTGTTTTTTTTTTGTCTTTGCCACGTCTTCGTCATCGGCATCATTAGTTCCCAGCTGTGCGTCCTTATGGTCAAGTCTATTTTCACGTTCATGTTCTAGTTCATGCTCAAGTATAAGTTAAGTTCAAGTTTCAAGTGAGTTTAGTTTTTGTGCTGCTGGCACCTGACCAGCTTTCCTTGGTGCTAATAAAGCTGAAGTCTGAGTTTAGTTTTCACCCCTTGAGTCCTCTTTTTGGCGTCCTCTGCCTTCCTGCCACAGTGATACATGACAAACGCACAAACCCAAAAAGTTAAAATGACCTATCCCTTAACATGCCCACAGACTCCAGGAAGATTGGGACAACATCCACTAGTGATAATCTGCTGATGTCGGTGTGTCGCAGGTGTGTGACACAATCTGTACTGAGTGGTGTGAACTCTGATCGCTGACCATCACTTTGTGATAACACCTGGACTGTTATCACAAAGGTCTGTGCGTAAAGGTCTGAAACACATGTTGCTATTGAAACCTGAAATGGTACTGAGTGTATACACAAATTGATCTCATTACATGCTGTTTATTAGTTATGAGATGAAATAGGAAAATGTTTTATGCATTTATATGTTTGTTGAGTGTACTTTCTTGTATTAAAAGCCAAAATGTTCCAATAAACACAGATAGCGTTTTCACTGATCCACTGC
Source organism: Pterophyllum scalare (assembly GCA_024447675.2). Classification (NCBI taxonomy): domain Eukaryota; kingdom Metazoa; phylum Chordata; class Actinopteri; order Cichliformes; family Cichlidae; genus Pterophyllum; species Pterophyllum scalare. Next base: position 1,733 of record JAMQGT020004215.1, on the reverse strand, counting down.
AGGATTAGTCCAACAGAACAGATGTATAGTTTTCAGCAGTTTAAATGAACCACAGGACTTAAAGGGAGGTCTTATCGTGTTCTAGTGCCTCCTGTGTTTCCTTTTTGTGTGTCTCTCCATTTTGATTGAATCCTTAAATAAAACACGTGCACGAACAAAGTCATGCCACAACATTTATGAAGTATGCAAAACAACAGGACTCTAAGCAAAAGCAAAGTAGTAGAAGTTACCACTGTTGTTACACACCTGTACATAGTTGTACTAGAGTGAACATCAGCTAAATTAGTTGTTTCTAAAGAATGTGAAAAAAATAACAAAATGATACAGAGTGAATTTTGCTGTGATCCCTTCGCTTACAGTGAGCTGGTGAATGAGGGACTTACATGAAACTATGATGTGAGTGTTTCACTTCTACAACTGGACTGAATAAACAGAGTGAGAGAGAAAGCAGTCAATGTAAATGCTGTCCTGTAATCAAACAGCCACTCAGCAATGAGCAACGTCCCAGTGAAGGCTGATGTGTGAGAAGGATCCTCTGTGTTAAAAAGGCTATGATTGGCAATGGGGTGTTGACTGTGTATGCGACTCCATTTGTGTGCGCTGTGCATCCATGGAAGTGTGTTTGTGCGTGTGTGTATGTGTTAGTGAGTAAATGAATAGCAGCTTTGACTGCCACATTAGCCACGGTCAGGAGTGTTCGTGGGCGTTTTTCTGTTGCCGTGTGTTTGATGTGGCTGAAGAAGCTCATCAGAGTGAAAGTCTCAGTTTGAGAGAAGATGAGGAGGAAGAAGAAGTGACATAGCTCCTGCTTATCTAGCCCCCGATGTGCTTAGACAGACAGTAAATGTGTAGGTGTTTGTCAGTGACAATAAACCATGAACAGCATCATCTGCCTGCTCAGAGTTGTGGGGGCAGGGCGTTCCAGCGTGAAACAAACTATGTGACAACCATAACTTAAGTATTTTCCAACCTGACTTTATGTCAAAAAAAATAATTAAAATTTTACTTAAAAAAACATGTAAATAGTGCCATTCTACTCAATTAAGCATTCAAAGCTTTTTTTTTTCACTACATCTCATTTACCCAGTCTCTCAAACATTCATGCTAATGCTGTTTCCTCTACTGTTTCTAACATTCACACACGCACTTACACTCCGACTGACGCTTCGGGGTCTAACTTGGGGTTCAACAACATTTCAGTAGCAACTGACCAGTCTTCTGCAATATCCTGGATGTCTTTGCCTGCAGACCATTTGTGCTGAGAGTTGTTTTTGATTCCTCCTGAAACTGGGGCAAGATCTTCAAGTGGAAGCTGTCAGGACACTGATGTGTGGCAGGCAGGATTAGGACCCCAGTGCAGGACTCGCAAACAAGAGATTACTTTCTACAGCTTTATGGCCAGAGTCACACTAAAACAAGACCAACCTAAATAACAAACTACACAGAAGCAAAGAGACACAAAATATAATCACAAAAGATAATAAACTGCACTGGAAACACACAACATGAGGGACACGACAAACCACCAAGTGTGTGTGTTTTTAATGCAATGTTTTTGACTTTGTTTTTGACGTCTGTAGCCATCTTGGCCAATAGAATCGAGACCGGGTGAGTTCAGAAGTGTGTGCTTTGTCCGTAAATGTCCCATGTTGTCATGAAGAGTCTGCATTACAGTGGATCTCAGGGCTTCAGGGAGCACAAACTGCAACATGGTCTCTGGCTCAGCAATACAT
>JAMQGT020004214.1:0-19545 GCA_024447675.2 Pterophyllum scalare | reverse complement strand
TAATAAAAAAGAGAAAAAAATGAACCAAAATAAATAAAATCAGTGTATTTCTACAATTTAAAGTCAGACTTTAAATTAGAAAGTGCTGACCTTTACCAGATTATGAAACCTTACCAATGCTATAGATGCTTAAACATAACAACTGACATTTATTGTTATCATATGGTTGAAACGTATGCACTTAAAGTGTTGCAGTTACCTCCACAGCACTGCGTAGATCACTGCCAAAGTGATCAAGGCGAGACAAGACAAGCCACAGCCAACTATCAATGTCACAGATGGGACCCCTGAGTACTCCATGGTCTGTAGAGAAGACAGAGCAAGACAAACCAGTCAGTGGGAGGTTGGATGTGGTTCATGCAGGACAGTAAATCTCTATTATTGCCCAGAGAGGGAAGCAATCAAAACAACCACCACCACCAATCTGAATAGTCCACAGTGGGTCTCTTAATTTACTTTGAGGTTTTAGTTGCATGTGTGGGCCTGAAGCTTGCTTAGACACATGGCCAAAACTTTCTATGTGTTGTAGCTGGAGATTATGTTACAGAACAATAAAGACTGAAGTAATTATAAGCATTGTTTTTGTTTCATGCTGTGGTTTTCCAGTCTCATTTGAAGTCAAGGAGGCCAGGCAATCACAGGGCCAGCCGCTGAGGTTCCCTTTACATACACTAATGCAGTTTCACATAACACAAACAATATTCAGTGACTTAAACCAAGACAAAATAAGCACTTTTAAAGCAAAAAAAAAAAAATTGATGCTGTATGATTTAGGCCTGATAGAGAGGAAGGCAGCAGATTCTTTTTTGACCAGCTGTGTGCTAACACAGAGGCCACAGTGTAGGTACTGCATGTTCTCAGACTTAATTACTTTATCTTTTCAGGAAATTACAGGCTCCTGATTTTCTTTATGCCAGTCTAATTTATTTACTCCAGTCTAAAAAAAAAAAAAAAAGAATAAAAAAGATTTAGAAATCTCACCTACAGAATTTGTCAGCTTTTTGACAGGCCAGTAAAGAAAACAGCATAAAAAAGGGTTAAGTTTATCTTTATCCCTTACCTAATGTGATTGATGAGGAGACACTTAAAGACAAGCATCAGCACGCACACACCCTCCCCTCTGCATGCCCATACACAATTTATCTATCTAAGTCTATGCACAAACTAGAAACTATACCCCCCCACAATCTCCCTTTACCACTGTATTACTATTTAACAGGATTAGCACACACGAAGATTCAATTTTCATTCTCACCAGCACACACGCACAAGAACAGGGAGTCTTTCTCCTTTACATTAGCCTGTGAAACCCACATCGAATAACAAATCAATAGCCTACTTACTATTTCTCTTGGTTGCTGAGCCAAAATGGCGAAGGTAGATACACGTTCACATAAGCATTTTGTATGGGATGCATCTGTAAGCACCGTTTTACATCCTTTTGTGGACCAGGCTCCCCAAGAATCGTTCCTGCAAGGAGGAGGAAGAGGCAATTAGAGGTTTAATTCCAGCGGTGACACGACTTCACAGGACTTCTCTACATCGCTTCGGCGTTTTTATTTAATTACTAATATAAATCGAGAGCTGGAGAGCCGCACAGACTGTTTCATAAAAAAACAGAAATGCGAACAGACAAATCGACACGGTTGTGGTGTGGCTACAAGCAGCATTTCAGCTGGAGCAGATAGAGAGGCAGAGACGGAGGAGGGGGAGGACGCACGGAGCTGTCCAAGCAGACCGGTGCTGATTGATTCGCTATACGCAGATAAATACCAACTAGTCGAATGATACAGATAAAAACAAGGTTATTTCCTCTTCATACTTAAGTTAAAAGCCTTTATATTTACCTGCTTGCCTTTCTGCGTGATTTATATTCTTCTAGATATCTTTTCCAAACGACTGTATTCCTGTTTTTTCCTTTCAGTACCCCCGTTATTCCGTCTTCCCCCCCTCTTTCGGTTGATTTTTCCCCCCTCAGCTGTTTTAATTAGCAGCTTTTGAATGCTTCCTTAGGGGGATTTTCACCCTGGAAACGGTGGACAGCATCAGATTGATACTCTGTTCCTCTCTGCTGGTGTGAGAGGGGGAGGCTGATACAATGAAAAAATAAACGCACGTTGTCGCAGAATCTGCTTATTCGGCTTTAAGTCTAACGTTATGACGGGAATAAAGGATGCTTTTGGGTCATTCCTGAAAGTCATTTTACACGAAAGTTGTCGCTCCTCGGCGCGAAGCGCTCTGCAAAAAACACTGCAGAACTAATACCACCCCGCGGAGGCAGCGCAAATGGTTGCAGCCAGTCCCCACTTCACACCACTAGTAGCTGAAATGAAAGGAGCGTCTCTCTTCCATTTGTCATTCACCCCCGACTCATTTTCTGCCTTCAGAAATACCATCCTCGCTGATTAAATATCACTGAACACCGTCACTGTATTCAGGACACCGTCTTTGCTGCGACACCCAACTTGGTATTGAGCTTCGTGGTGTCACAAGCAAACACCTGTTGTCCTGCGAGGCACTCTGCTCTCTTTTCGCCCCTCTTCACCCTACTCATTTTATTACAATGGCAAGAAAAAAGAAAAGAAAAAAGATGCATACTAGTGATTCAAGATAACATAAGCCATGCTGGCTGTCGATTTGTGTATGCAGGATTGCCTGCTGTGCAAGGTATTTCTGCTTTGTCATTTGATCAATGTGGCAGCAATATTTATTATTCCTGGAAGAGACCACGGAGCCAGTTGCAAATTTCCAGCCAGGGCCAACCAACACTGTGGGCTGTCTGTGCACAGCAATGAAACGATAAATGAATATCCCCCCACCTCTGATTCTCTTCTTAACTGGGCTGTGACCGTTCTGTGTAAACAACTGATATGTGCTTTTGAACAGACCGCAAAATGTAAAATACAAAAGAAAGAAAGAAAAAAAAAAGCAGCTCTAATTCTTCAGAATGACACACTCACAAAGCTAGCATCAACAATTCTTAAATAAAAGGGGTTCATTAGGGGAACGTAAGTTTAATTACAAATTTAAATCATAGTATATAATACATTAAACCATATGAAGCAAAAAATGTTTTATTTAAATGTCCCATTAATATCTAGTGACCTGAAAGTTAACATTTAAAGCATGTACTATGGAACTGAGTAAAGAAAGTATTCAAAAAGGAGACAGTTATATCTATTAGAAAAAACCCCTAAAGGTTTATCAGAACATAAAGGATGTAATATTCTACTAATTTAATTTTTAAGGATATCTTCAGTGTCTTCTTGGATGGCTCCTTGCAAGTGTCAACACTATGAGTTAGTGGAATCTCTAGTATTTATGGTTGTATTACAAACATTGTAAGATAAGTGCAAAATGAATGTGTGGTGAATAGAAATTAAACATCTTGCAGTCACAAAAGTGGCCTAAATCTGGATTCATATCATAATAACTGGGCAAATAAAATAAAAATAAATTAACCTACATAATACCACACTGCTGGTGACAGTAGAAATAGTTAAATGGTAAAATTGCATATTAGACTCTTTCTGTACAGGTGTCTGGCTCTCCAGAGAGATTAATATCAGTTTAAGCCAAAAGAAATATTTACAGTTGTATGAACCCAGTGAGAAGCTGCACATTAGTAAGATGCTGTGAAAGAGTATTTGCTCCTTTCTTGATTTCTTTTATTTATATTTTTTAAAAATATTTGTCACAGTTAAATGTTTCACATCATCAAACAAATGTGAATATTACACAAAGATAACCAGAGTATTTTCAAAATGCAGTTTTTAAATGATAATATCATTTATTAAGGGAAAAATGAAAACTAAACCTAATAGCTGGCTATGTCACCCTTGGCGGCAAGAACTGCACTCAAGCATTTGTGATAACTGGCAATGAGTTTTTCACATCACTCAGAGGGATTTTGGCCCACTCTCCTTTGCAGAATTGATTTAATTCAGCCACACTGGAGGGTTTTTGAGCCTGAACGGCCTGTTTAAGGTCATGCCAAAGCAACTCAATCTGATTTAAGTCCAGCCTTTTACTGCCCCACTCCAAAACCTTTTTTGTTTTAAGCCATTCAAAGGTGGACCTGCTGGTGTGTTTCAGATCATTGTCCTGCTGCATTACCCAAAAACAAGAGCACGATTCTCCTTCAGGATTTTCTGGTAGAGAGCAGAATTTATGGTTCCATTAATTACAGCATGTTCTCCATGTCTTGAAGCAGCAAAGCAGCCCCAGACCATCACACTACCACCACCTTGTTTGCCTGCTGGTGTGATGTTCTTTTTATGCAATGCTGTGTTAGTTTTATGTGAGATCTAACAGGATGCAAACCTTCCAAAAAGTTAAACTTTTGTCTCGTCAGTCCACAGAATATTTTCCCAAAAGTCTTGAGGCTCATTGAGATGTTTTTTTGGCCAATGTGAGACGAGCCTTTGTGTTCCTTTTGTTCAGCAGTGGTTTTCACTTTTGAACTCTCCCAAGCATTTTTGCCCAGTCTCTTTTTTATTATTGAATCATGAACTCTGACCTTAACTGAGGCAAGTGAAGCCTGCAGTTCTTTAGATGTTGTCCTGGGTTCCTTTGTGACCACCTGGATGAGTCATTGATGTGCTCTTAGAGAAATTTTGGTAGGCTGGCCACTCTTGGGAAGGTTCACACTGTTCCAAGTTTTCTCTATTTGTGGATAATAGCTCTCACTGTGGTTCACTGGAGTCCCACAGCCTTAGAAATGGTTTTGTAACCTTTTCCAGACTCATGTCAGTGACTTTGTTTCTCATCTGTTTTTAAGTTTCCTTAGATCATGGCATGATGTGTTGCTTTTTGAAATCTTTTAGCCTACTTCACTTTGTCAGGCAGGTTCTGTTTGACAGGTGTGGCAGTAATCAGGCCTGGGTGTTTCTAGTGAAACTGAAGGCAGCTTTCCAAAAGATGTGGAAAACTGCATTTTGTATTTAATCTGATTTTCTTTGACTAATATTAAAATCTAAGTGTGAAAAATATGCAAAAACATTGCATAAATCAGGAAGGAGCAAATAAGTTTTCACAGTACTGTAGTAACTAAATCTACATGATAATACATGACAGAAAGGGACCTTTTAATGTGGGAAAACTGTAGTGCACATATCCTTCAACAGACGTGCAGACTTTGTAGTGCTTTAGGTAATCCCTGTAGGTCAGAGAGATGGGTCAGAAGGTAATGATTGTGGTGCTATTACACACTCAAACTGATTGTCAGAATCAAATGCAAACCTACTTTCCAATGCAGCGTTTTTCGTGACGTGACAGACTGACACCATATGTGATGCCTTGTAACTTTGGGATAAATCCATCTGTCCCCTGGTGAGAACTCAATCCTTGGCATGATCTGTTTCTAACTTTTGACTTGTTAAATGTTTGCTTAGCCTCTGTGCCAGGGGGAAAAGCTGATAGGAGAACAATCCCTGACTAGGGATTTATACACGCCATGTTTGATGTGTTGTCTGACCTTATTGGGGCTTGGTGGCCCAAGAATATAAAGCATTCCCAAGAGAAAGTGTCAGTGTTGACCACAGTAAGACTCATGACATGACATTCATCATATACCAACTGCTGACTACTTTATATCAATGCAGTGATCTATTGACAACTTTACATCAAAACTTACAGGACTTAAAATATCTGACAGAGCTTGACTGTGCTCCAACTTTTAAGCAGTTAGGTGTCAAGACACAAGATAAGTGACAGCAAGAGTGACATAGAAAACTTACAACGTTTTAAGCGCATTCAGTATTTAAACCTTTCAGTCTTGCTAAAACAGCAAAATTATAAATTATGCTTAACTTTGAACGCCTGAGTCCCTCTACCCATCCTATTTCTAAATCTATACCTTACCCACATATTTAGGCATTATACTTACTGCATGAGTCAAACATTAAATCTGTATCATTATTATTATTCAGCTGAACAGCTATATAAGCTAAAGGAACAAAGCTGCAGTTGTTTAGCCTCACGTCAAACTGCATATAAGCACTGCTCACCATATGCTTCTGTAGGCATGTAAAAACCTTTAAATTCCTTGCATGCCCACATTAGATTAGCCAGACACTGAGATGAGAGCTTAAAGAGTGCCTTAGGCTATGCACTTAAGGCAATTTTATAAAGTCTTGAAAGACTGACACACAATGGCAGGCAGAGGAGGGTGGGGGAAATGCTGGGAAATGATTCCATCCATCTTGGATCTTTTGAAGATGGGCAATTTATATCAGCCTGTGGGCAACATTGTGTGTGTTAACTGAGTGAAGAGAAAGGAAAAAAATGAGTGCATATTCTTGTGTAGCAGGGAAATCTTACTAATCCCTCATAGTCTCTGAGTGGGAGAAAACCCCTGAAAATGAGGCAGACAAGCAAGATAATGTGACGTTTGTATTTATTAGTGAACATGTGAATAAACCTTCAGATGCATGCAGATTAAAGATGTCATGTATCTCCTCCATAAATACACCAATGTCTGTAATGCCCATCATCACTGCGCTACAGTTCATTAGGGTCGCTGTAATCACAGGGAGATTTTTTTCCCTTTAAGCAGTCATTTTTATTTGGCAGAGTGGTTCAGTTTGGAGTCGCAACCTGTCCAGGGTGCACCCCGCTGTTCGCCATATGACTGCTAGGATAGGGTCCTCCCTATGAGATTTGACAATTGGATGCCTAAAAGGGTTGAGCCACGGCCTGATGTCGGATGGCTCTGAGATGAGCTGTTATCAGGTGATCTACTACCATTTCCGGCTGAGCTTGGCTTAATGGCCTGCCTGCTATCCTCAGCTTAGTTGATCTTTAGTGCATCCACTACTGTCTGCACTGTATTTACTGTCCAATATATGGTACAATATTTAAATTATTTACATTTATATGACTGGTAAATTTGTGTTGCACAACTTACAACTTACAGTTGTAAGTTAAAACAGCCACGATTTAAAAAATACATCTATTATCTAAGTTAGTTAAAAATGAAGTTAGCAGTGTTGAATGCATAAAGAATCAGGGAATTATCCTCAGCAAGGTGCTGCACACATACCTCACTGTGTGTATGTGCATTACCTCAACCCACAACCTGTGGCCTCGTGAACAAATGCAAAAATACCTCATATTGTGAACTAATTCATAGTTGATGTCTTTATTAGTCCACCATGAGCCATTGCTTGCGTAAGGCTTAGAATTTGAATTACTGTAAATGTCACCCATATTGTCACTTTTTGCCTGCTGCCATCATTTTGATTTCATTCTACATTAAGCCACCAGATGTAAAGATGCTTTCACAAATATCTTCTCCACATCTGCACTGTCAACAGTTTCCATTCAAAAGCAGCCCCAAAAATCGACATAAATCTTTCCACATCTGATGAAGTGTGAGTCTATGGAGCAAATGTGTCTCTTTGTGGGCCTATGACGTGAAAAAAGCTTGACAGCTGCTGATCTCAGATATGAAAATGTCACATAAAACTGAGGGCAAACGGGAAACCATTAGCGAATTGTTAAAAAAATAAATAAAAAAATCAAATACAGCATTGACTGAAAGATAAAGTGACATCGGATTTTGACTGTGAACATACAATGAACAGATTCAGCCTCTGTGTTTAAGGTTACTGTTTCCTGTATGATTTGTCACAGATGTAAAATTATATTCAAAAACCAGGTTGGGTGTGGTGCCATGAGCTCTGTCCCAGCTCCAACCCAACTTATGACGTAAATGACAACCACTGAACCAGAGAGGCAAACTTGTTGATGGTGGAGTCTTCTTTGCTGTTGTAGCTGATATATTTTGATTCAACACGTTAACACTCAGCAAAGAACCTGTTGTTTTTTTTTCTTTTTCTTTTTCTAATGTTCCAATGGAAGCAAATGTTGCTTTTGCAATGGTTTTTTTGTCTTGATTCATGGGCTTTGGACCAGTTGTAGGGTGCAGCCTTTTTGGCTCAAATTCGGGTTCTCCAGATGTTTGTAGATCTCGAAGCTGTGACAGCTGCTTTCACACCTTAACGTCTAAATGATTAATAAGCTTTAATTGCTCAGGAAGTAGAGTGCTCCTGATAAATTCTTAGTGAGAACTGTGCAGCACTTAGTAATGCCAGATAAAACTAATGTGGTGCATAATTTTGGCAAAAGCTAAAGAAGAGCTTTGAAAATGCTTTCTACTGTAATCAGCAGTTTTGTTTCATTTTTACACATGATAATTTAAAACATATTTTACTGCTGAAAATCTTTCAAGTCCTATTATACTTTTTTTTGTCTTATTCTATATTTATTTAGTTATTTTATTAATATTTATGCTAGGATAAAGACATAATCAATTAACTTGGGTAGAAATGTAAAGCTTTTAAATCAGTGGTTTGTGTTTTTCAAATTGCATACCTTACATATCACACATAAACTATACTAATTTCAAAGAAAATACACTTCAAGTAACAAAAGAAATGCAGCAATAATTTGTTACTTCATTGTGTTTTAGAGTAAATGCAATGAGCAATAAAAATAACCATGCAGGTGAAATAAAAGGCAGTAAAATGCTCCGTGTTTTAAAGATGGTGTAATGAAGGGTCAAGATGTTGATTTGTGAATCCTTATTTAAGGATCTGCAAATGTCCTCAGCCGTTTGATGTTCAGCCTCCATAAGACTCTGATAATCCGAAAAGGGGTGCTGAGGCATCTGTGATTAAAATGTCAGAAAGACACCCATATGGCTTTCCATGCACCGCTTTCCAAGCATTCAGAGGATTTTAAAAGCATTTAATTGCACGGGAATGCCAAAAGGCCAGAACTAAATTGCAGTGGCCTCCTGCATTTTTTTTTCCTGCAAGTTTAGTGTGGCAGTAATTTGGATACAATGTCTTTATATCCTAACAATATAAAGGGACGAGTCAGAAACTTGCATAGGCTGTAAAATAATCTCATGGTGGACTCACAATGACACACAGTTTCCAAGACAGTGTAATACATCCAGTTAAACTGTTATTTTTGAAAGCTAGGGACAATGTGAAGTGAGTAGCCTGGTAGATTAATTTTCCCTAAATATTTATTTTTGACCACAACAGGGAAGTTAACTGATCTAAAGTCACTAGGTTGCATTTCATATTGTTCCCTTGGCACAGTGGTGGGTTATTGGTAATTTCAAGGATATTTGAAAGCAAAAAATATTGACATTTGAAAAAGTAATAAAAGTGTATGCATCTGATATGTTTACACTCCGTCCTGCAGACCTGGAGACCGGAAAAGTAAATTTATAAAAGATATTGGATATTTTAGAACTCGGTGTGTAGTGTTTGTTTATATTTCTCTATTGTTTTCTAAGCTAGCCAACTGCAGCAGATTCACCTATAGGCCTGGATAATAAGAACTTAAAAACCAACATGAAATGAGTCCTCTGTGTTTTCCAGCAGTTTAATTCTCTGATCACTGCTTTAATAACACATTTCACTATTGGTAAGTCTTATCTATAACAATTCTTCACATATAAACAAGCAGATAAACTAATTTCTGAAAGATTTGAGCAAATATGTGTTTACAAACACACCAGTGTTCTGGTTATGTTTATGCAAAATAGTGCAGTGTCCAGCTCAGTGTTCACATGAACTGCACACAGACCACAGCGCTCTGCTTGTGAACAACATTTTCTTTCTGCTAATTGTTAAAGTGAGCGCTCTCATTTGGTTAGAGCCAACATGACTGACAGATGGCACATTACCCCCTGAATGTTTCCTAAGAGTGGCTGCTACTGGATAACAGAAAGAGCCAAATGTTTGAAAAGAAAATGATTATCATACCACGGAGTCATTCACTGGTGCTCTGATTAAAATGACTAAATGTAGTTTTGGGGGAAAATATATTTAACACTAATTTAATTTATATTTAACACTTGGTTTGTGAAAGTCAGAGAAAGAGAATGTAGCTGAGTTGTCCCAGTTGTATCATTGCTGTTCAAAAATAGACCAGTTGCCCTCAAATACTGTGATAGAGGACAGACCATGCACAATTCAAAGGCTATTTCACAGTAAAAGTAACAAGCTCATATAGCCTTTTGTCTGGGCTGTGTTCATCCACAGCTGCAGTTACATTTTACATAAATAAGGTGAAACTGGAATCAAACACATTTCTGGTAAAGGTTTATTCAGCTACAGGTAAAAAACATAAATACACAACAAACCTAACAAAAGTATATTCAGTTTTAAAAAGACAATTATGTGGTGAAACATGCTACACACTTTTAATATTCTTGTTTTAGAAAAACAATAACATTACACATCTTGAAGTTCTACAAAATAAAAATTCTTCCACTAACTTCTGGTAGGAGGAAGTAGTTTTCTATACTAATTCTGGTAATTTTGTTGGGTTTAACAAATCTTGTTTCTCCCATACCTCATGCAGACAAACCATGAGTTAGAGGCTTCACCACCACACTACTGCAGTACATCAAATGTTTTCTTCTGCATTATATGAAATGCTGGTTTGAGCCCACTCTATGATATCCATTGCAGACATCATTGCCTGTAAATCTCTCATGCAGTTTGAGTTGACTTTGCCTCCTGTTTTGCAGTACCTAACCCTGTTCCTTTTTAAGTCTGTGAACTTTAATTGAACCAGGCTGAGTCGCCTTCACAACCCCAGGAGCAATCTTTCTTTCTTTAGATCCTGTCTTGCCATTTTCCCCAACAGCCACCAGAGCTGTCTCTCTCTCTCTCTCGCTCTCTCTCTGTCTGTCTGTCTGTCTGTCTCTCTCTCTCTCTGAATATCCAGCACTGGAAATGTTCATCAAGTAATTGCTCGTGTAGCTGCCTAAGCTGCTCAGGCGGCCACCCCAGCCATCCATCAGCTACCCTTGCCAACACCCAGTGAGATGCCCATCCCTCAACTGTTCAATAGCCTGTCTTCCTTGTGCCACAACTGCTGGGCCCCACCCCGATTGCTCCAGGTTTTAAGGCTGTTGTCTGTCACTGTACAACTCACTGACATTTAACTAGCTGCCACAGCAGAAGTATTTGCATCCCAGTTGTCTACCTGCCCTGCATCAAAACCATTGTCCATTCACGTTACTTTGGATCCCTATGTCACCCCACCAAAGCTTCTGTACTCCAGTCTTCAGCCTTGTAGCCCAGCCATCAGCTTTATGCTTTGTTTTTTGTCTGTCTGGTCTCATGGTGGTTTTGTCCCCATGGCTCTACAAAAGCTCTTGTTCTCATCTGTCTGACCCTACCTGAAGATGTTTCTAGTTTACTACTAGTTTCTAGTCCTACTTCTATCAGCAAGCTAGTGCCTGCTTTTGTTTAAAGTCACCTGTCAGTCCAACACTCAGAAGCACCTAACCTGACCTAAACATCTGAACATCTGTCCTGAGCCTATAATCCATCATCTATGGCTTCTACAGTTTCCTCCTGATCAGTTCCTCCTGTCTGTCTTTGCCTATTGTTTGTAATCGTCATAATAACCTGTGGATTGAGTTCCTTGGCGACTCTTCCAACCAGCCTTTTACTCTCCATTCTTGCAGCAACTCTCTAAACTCTTCTGTTCAGCAGATTTTCAAGCCCTCAGGCCACCCATCTGACCTATTTTGCCCTGGTGCCACACCTGAGATTTGATGCTTCTTTGCTTTCTAGCCCCAAGGCAGTCTGCCTGCCCTTCCTCTCTATGCTACATCAGTGGCAATGATTCTTGATGTCTTTCTGAGGGTAATTAACACATACTGACACTGTGAGCCAGTCCTATTTCAAAGTAGCAAGAAAATTCAACTTTTGAGTGGAAATCACCCCCCCCCTTTTGAGGGGGGGGGAATCGTGGGACATTGTGATGAGAACAGTGGTATCAAATGTTAACTGTTCTGTTTACTGCAGAGAAGGTGACATTAAATCAGCTCAAAACAGCACAAAAACACCAGACAGGCAAAATGAACACCAATTTAAAAGAATACATATCAATCAGCCAATAACGTTTCCAGAAAAACTCGAATTGGCTATAAATTTGTAACTGTCAATAGAATAATGAAAAAAAAGTGCAATATGTATACAATACTACCCAATTCATTAGCTTTAAACAAATGTTTAATATTTGTTGTAGTTTTGTGAGGTATTACATTTCTACACTATAACATTAAGCCTTCTGTTTGAGCAGTTGTGTCTCTTTTTGCTAAAACTGTTGTGTTGATGCGTTACATAATTCTGCAGTACTTCTGACTGATGCTCCAGCACCTCAGGCAGTGACATTCATCAAGACTTGCTTTTAAAATTAATATCTTTAGGATGTCTGCTGAAGTCTATGCATGCTGCTAATTGCTTTTTAATGGAATTTTGCACACATATATTGTACAGTACAGGTATAGATATGTCTCTATCACTGTGAGAGGGGCTATTCTGTAACTCATGTTTGTCTCATATTAAGTTGATGGAGTCATGGAACTTCAGGACCTCCCTGTAACTGACTCAAAATCAGTGAAAAACTGAAAAAGTGAATGAGCACAGGTTTAAATCAACATGTGTGGTTGCTGCAGCCAAGCATTATAATCCCATGCTTCACAACTGGATCATCTCATTTGGTTCTCCTATCATGCTGTCCACTTTGAAAATAAGGTTTAACACAGTTCTTTTTTTTTTTTAACATTAATGTGCTAATGGTTTACTCAGGGAAATGTATCACCCTGATTTTTGAACATTTCAGTGTCAAAGAAAATTAATGTGACCAGTGGGTTGTCCTAAAATAAAAAAAGACACTCTTGCCATGAATTGAACTGAATAGACAAAAACAATGAATCCCGACAAAAAAAGAAAAAAAAAGAGTGAAAGTGCATGCCCACTTACATTATGGTGCTGTCCCACAGTGCACAGTAGGGGTTCATTGTTCCCTGGAAGACAGAAAAAGGACAAAATGTTTGGTAAATTACAATGATAACGCATCATTATTTTCATCACCATCATCATCATTATAAATCAAGTGCATATTTGTCCTTTTATATAGCTCTTTTGAAAATGTGTTTCATAGATCACAAAGAAGGGGGAAAAAAAGGAGTCTGGACTGCACTACCATAGACACACACACTCACGCACAAACTTGCTGACACGTTCGGACTTACATGCACTTTATCTCAAAGATGAATAAAAAGGGCTGGATCATAAAAAGGGATTGTCCTTGTAATTATCTGAACGTGGTGCTCTCTCCTGACACCGGGTGCTTGCAAATTAATTATCGAGCCAATTAACCACCATTGTGTGTCAGCTAATGGGAGACGATACGTGCTGCGGTCTTTGTAGAACATTCAGCCAGCAAACAAAAACTCTACACGATGTTAACAAAGGAACATGAAGGTCAAAAATCTATAGCTCCAAACTACAGTATGTGCAGTTTTTTTTAGTGTGGATCTGTGTGTGAAAATTTTGGTTACTGTGATTAAAGATGACAAAATGTAGTGCTTACATTTGCCAAGTGAGCCAGTTCAATCTCCAGGTGGGACTCAGTGGCCTTGGGCTCAGCGTCTCACAGTCACAGCTATGACCTTGGAGTTCACAACTGTGTGGTTCCTGAATCAAACAGAAATGGGAGAAAATTACAAAATTAATTCAACGGTGATCAAATTTGTCGTTCCATATTTAGTTGAACAAATACAAATTTAGGTGGCCGTTTTTTTTTTCTTTCTTACTCATTTACTTAGATCATTGAGTTATGGGTGTGGCTGCGTCTGATTGACAGCTGTCCCACACAGGCAGCTGGGGCTGACTGATGCCTTCTAGGGCTCATTCACTACTCCAAGTATTTAAACTTTGTCTACTGCCACCAAGGGGCAAAAATATGTGGAACAACTACAACTCTCTGGGCTACTCTTATATGTGCTGCTGTTGCTCCTTCAGCCCGTTGAGGAGGAGACAAAGTTATGCAAAGAGCTGAAGTGAGTATTAAAAACAATAGAAAGTGACCAGTGCAGCCACTATCTATTCTTTTCCTGCTGTTTTTTGATCTTTTATGTTTTTTCATGCTTTTCCCTCTATGTGGTGAACTCTGCTGGTGGTCCGTTTCCTGTTCAAGGCATCTTTTCAATTAATCAACATTCAAACTACGCATAGTGCAACCCCTGTTGGGCTACATGCTGTTGGTTGTTTGTAGGACTGCACACAAACAAGTCAGTATAGGTGGCACATCCATAATCCTTCACTCTGCACAAACGAGTTAGAGTGAATCCCACATTAGGAATAATATCATGCATCACTATTTCCAATGCTGACAGACTAAATTCTATCATTTTTATACTCTTTGAAAAACTATTATTAATATTAAAGGATTAGGTTTAACTTCAGTCAGTGAGATTTGAGGGCCACGCCGGTATTAAAATTTGATTTGGTGTTTTAGGGAAGATATTGTGCATATATTTTTTAATTTAAAGCTCCACTCTTCCTGTTAATCTAATAATCTACATTTGAGAGTGCAAGTTCTTCAGATTCAAGTTTCAGTGTTAGGCTAACCTATCTCCTCTAGTGCTGCTTGCACTGAATATTAACCTGAATATCACACTCCATAAAGGAGGACTACAAGAGCTACGCATTAGACATCAGAGATGCTACACAGGATGTTTTGGCAGTAATTGTGTTGAAAAAGATTTATTTTTTTTAAAAAAAGAAAGAAACCAGAAAACAGAGCCTACACAGCTCATCTGAAAATGCTTTGTATTATATACTTTTTACAAACTGACATTATAGTCATTTTAGTTTCAGTAGTATATCTAGCATTGGTATAGCTGACAGAATATATTATATTTTTAAATGAAGCTCAAAATCAGAATGTACTTTCCACTAGGAAGAAAACTGTCACCCACATGAAGAAAAGTAGAGGCGAGAATGCAGAAGCTCCACGGCGATGAGCTGAAAATATTTGCCATCTGACTTATTTTAAAATGTAATAAACAGACTGTATGGATAGTTCTCTAATTAAGAGTACACTGCCAGACACATTTCATGGTTTGCCTTCAGAGGACACAATTCAGTGTCCCATTATGACCTCGTCTCCGTGTATACCTAGAGGGCTGTTGCGCTCCCTGTGACAGCTGGCCTGGACGGTCCTGGAATGACCGGTTTGTCCTTGGGACGTTGCTGCCAGGGACTTGTTGATTGGTGTCTGACACCAGGTGTTTGTTTGGGACATCCCACTGCTTTTCCAGACACTAATGTCATCCTTAATTAACTGCATATTGCATGCTACAGTGACACAGAGCTATTAAAAAAAACCAAGTCTTTATTAGTAAGAAGGACAAAGTAAGATACAATCTTTTTTTTGCAACGTATTAAATGGAACTTTCTGGGACACCACAGCGATGGAGGCACAGCTTGTTTTTCAGACTTGATCTGCTACTGTGAATAAAAATGGACACCTGTGCAGCTTCCAAAGGATTAAATCTGTCTCATATTTCCTCCTGCCAGCAGACCAGAAAATAGAGACAGTGAGAAATGTTGCCCTTACTTTGGTGAAGGTAGCATGAGTCCAAGAGTCTTGTAGAGAACAGTCC
Organism: Pterophyllum scalare; assembly: GCA_024447675.2. Taxonomy (NCBI): domain Eukaryota; kingdom Metazoa; phylum Chordata; class Actinopteri; order Cichliformes; family Cichlidae; genus Pterophyllum; species Pterophyllum scalare. The sequence continues at coordinate 4,049 of JAMQGT020004214.1, read as the reverse complement.
CCAAAATGAAGACAGGTGATCCTTCCATATCTAAAGCGGGAAATGAAGCCTTGATTAAGACAATTGTCTTGTCAGATCGATTTTCCTTTTTCTTTAATAGTACCATAAATGATGATGAGAATCTAATTTTATCAATTCTTAAATAAAAATAATATACAACAGCCACAAAAAATATTTTCAGCACAGACAGATGTATAAATTATGCTATGAATAAAAAACATATTTGTGTTGCAAATTTTCTAAAATTAATTTCATATATTCCAATGAAGTGTTAGCTCAATAAATATACAATGATTTCCATAAATTTCCTATTATATCTGAAGGTGTACTTTTATTTCAAAACTAAATGTGTTATGCCTGTTTGTCCAGTAAGAGAAGTGCTTAAAGTCTGTTGCAGAATTGTTTGGGGTTAAGCACATGGCATGCTGATCAATTCCTTGCTTTGTTATCATTGATATATTCCAGATAAGACTGATTACACCAATTAACCAAATTGTCTGGCTCTGGTTTGCAGTGCAGAGTGGCAACTGGCAGTGTTTGAGAGGATGCTACAAATGCTGAGTTGATGGAAAATTCAGGGACTGAACAAGCACTGGCAAGCAAACTGGCTCTGTTCAGAGGCTTGTACCATTATTTCACTTTCCCAAAACAAGGGGTGGCGAAGCATAAACATTAGGAAAAAAGACATTTTTAGAAGACAGATGTGTCTGCTTTGAAAGTCTAGCAAGTTTTCAGACAAAGCAATTCAGCTAAAACCATTCCACTTTTGCTGAGATGTCAAGATATATATTTCCCAATTTTCAACAGTGGCAACATGAAGTATTAATCCTTTGTTTCTACTACTGTTTCCCCTTCACATTTATGACATGTTAATGTAGGTTGTAGTTCTGAAGCTTGACAGAATATACATATACATATATGTGCATATTGTGTGTGTGTATATATATATATATATATATATATATATATATATATATATATATATATATATATATATATATATATATATATATATATATATATATATATATATATATACAGATATATTCTAAGACAGATGCAGTTTGCACATGTAGACTGTTCATGTAGATCTGATTCTTGAAGAAAGATGTATTTGACTAGAGGCTGGCTTTGTGATATAGTCTCATACCTACTGACTGGGAAACAAAGAGACCCTTTGGGATGACCACTTTATCTTCAGAGTTCCTGGCCCAGTCAACCATGCCTTTACGACCCTTCATGGGGAAGTTAATGTCAGTCATCACAGACACTGCTGGAAGCCTCTGGATGCTGGCGACTGCAGGGAAACCAAGAAACACAGATTATTAGCATTGCTTGAACATTGCATATTAGATGAATATATGCACATAACAATGCAGACTGCGAGGCACCACTATGATTCAAATCTAAACAAAGGGCCAATCCTATGATTAAAGTTCAAAGTTCAGAATTAGAGCCTGCTATCTCTCAGATATTGAAAAGTGGATTTTATATGACACTCAAGCATGTATGCAAATATGCAGGTCATCTATATGTCATGATATCAAGCCAAATGAGCTTTTCATGCATTTGTTTACTGCAAAGTACAAACCTAAAGCTACAGCTGGCACCTGACAAGTACTAGACAGGTAATCTCCTTAATCACGCTTTCCTTTTTTCACCTCCCTGCTGAGGTGCAATAAAAGGCCAGTCAATGCACGAAGGCAGCGACAAGGAAAATACCCAGGATCAACAGAAAAGGCCTTAGCATTACAAGGGGAGGATAAAGCTGTACTGTTCTCTACGTGGTATCACATCCAGTCCCAGTCAGGTAGTTCTTCAGTGAGGGGAATCTGAGGCTAATCCTACCATTGATGCAGAAGCTCTATTGTTCATTGTAGTGTGCCAATAATACAATTTGAATCCTGGCAAGACTCCATGTTTGAGTGAAATCTGTGACGGTGAAGGTGTATCTAGGTGTTTGGGATGATCCTGTAGCCGGCATGAATTCACAGAGCACCACAAGACCTGCCATTTTTGCAAAGAGATCTGTTCATAGCACCAGATGTTGAGAGCAGCAGTGGTAAGAGCATGTTTATTTGTGTTTGTGGTTTTAGTCACAGGGCACACTGTGAAACACGACAGGGTGCTGGGAAGACTGTCTCTCAGAGTTCTGGGTAATTCTGCAGGTAAATGGGGCTTTGCATCCGCCTGATGGGGCTACGCAGCACAAATAAAGCAGTAATTACGGACAGTGATGCTTCTGAACACAGATTCATTGCACTAAGAGTATTCAGTATGGTTCATTTTCATAAGAGGGATTTATTGCATCGCTCATTACGTCTGAATGCGTTCATGAGAGGTTCAGCATTAAGTAAACCATTGAAGTCAGACAACATAAACATCCTGCAAAGAAATTAATGAGCATTTCCAGCTATTGTGTGTGCAATGGAAATTAATCAATATTACTGTCAAAATATTCTCTTAACCATGACACACGGCCTCGTTGTAGACAACTAGTGCAAAACACACACACACACACAAAAAACACAATAGAGTGTGATGCATTCCACCTTCAAGGCCGGGTGTAATTTTTTAACATGTCCCAAGCTTCACTTTGTCCTCCAAGTGTTGGCTTGTAAGGAGGGAGAACAAGTTGCTGCAGTGGACAGCCTTTTCCAATCAAGGTTATTTGACTAAAAGTAGGAGGACACAGGACGACATACAGTGGTGACAGCCAGTATTTATCTAGGTGTCAAGAGGCTGCCATAAATTAGTGACGGAACGATGCCGCAAATCTCTTTACTGCAGCCAGATGCTCTCCACTTGGCTTCTACTGACTGCGCCACAAAACTTTCCATTGCTTTAATCAAAAGGGCCACGTGGCCACTAAGTCACTGTGGTGTAGGAGCTGAAAATCACTGCCATTGGCTAGCTAAGCTGGTGCACTGACCACAGATGGAATAATTATTCTTAGAAAGTCCCATGAGTTAATCATGTGTTATTGAATCGGATCTTGGCTCATTTTTCAAACAGTGGCAAATTCAAAAACATTTTAAAGGAGCAGTAATTAATTTTGACATTGAAAAAACATATATTCTTAACACAGAGTCCATACTTGCATAATAAATTCTCACAGCTAGGCCCTTGTATTTTACCACCAGCAGCCAGTCTAGTTCTTGTTGATTCTAGCCAGAGGCAACTCATTAATGTTATATCTCCAAATAATTGCTCAAAAGCCAAATGCCCCCCTCCTCTCCACCGAGCCTTTATGCTCGCATTTTCCAAAAAAGCTGCTTTAGAAATCTGCCCGCATAAGTCTTCAACATAATAATGATGCTTCCAACATTCACATACTCTTATTAAGAGGTTCACTCATGCTCCTTAAGATTTCTAATAGAAAATGATGTGATTATTCAAATGAGCTTTTAACCAACAAGTGTTCGTTGCACTTTGTGTGAGCACATTTTTATTGCAGATATTCCTTCATCACTCAAAACAATCAAGTTCCTCTCAATAAAAGATTTATTTTCAATTATTTCGATTTGGATATCACTTAAAACTTTTCTTTTGATATCACAATAAATAACATTTATTAATTCTGTGAAAATACAAGCATCAAGTTGCAGGCCACCTTTTGCAGTCAGTATGTTATGTTACATTATTGTATGCAATAATCACTGCAGTCCACACTTTACGTACCCCCCCCCCCCCCCAAAAAAAAGAGCCAAACAAGTATAATAACTTCTATGATAAAGAGCAAGAAAATATTTTGTTAACTGTGTTGAACTGATTACATTATGCCACTTCTTTAAAGTTCCACATTGCATGAACTCAATATACCTTCATGGTATGGATATGTGACCAAAACAATGCAATAACTTGAGTATGTTTCAAATTTGGTGTCCTGATTATGTCATTCAGTGCATTCTTAGACTGAGAAACGTGGTGAGTTGCATCATTGCTCCATGCTAACCAAAAATATTTCCTGTCATATAACATCCGACAGATGGACACGGTTTAGTCCACAGCATACTAAAATGAACCAATAAATTATTACATAACACAAC